>VZTX01026194.1:678700-757947 GCA_013400915.1 Pardalotus punctatus | reverse complement strand
GGGGTGAACGGCAATGGATTCAAAGACAATGGCTTCTTGGGCAGTGTGTTTTCAAAATGTTCATTAAAATAGGTCAAGAGCACAGGGAAGGTGATGAGAATGCAACCAATTGCTTCAGTAGCTTTGAAGAGATGACCTTGAGTTTTAACATAATGAATTCTTTGTGATAGATGTGACTTTTTCTAGTGATAGACATCTATTTTTGTCAGTCATTAAATGTGAACAGGAAAAATACCAAAAAGACCAAAATAGCTCTTACCTGAAAACATCATCATGTGCTGAAAGTTGCTGGGAATCTTTTGTTTTCGACCCAAATTCAAAAGGAAGGAAAGTGGGTATATGTTGGAAGCTCTTGCTACAAAAACTCCCACCTAAAATGTAAGGTGTTGAGGAAAATAGTGGAGGAACCACTGACAAAACCAGCATTAACTTAACCCAAATATTTCTCTAAAGTTAAAGAGTAATTAAACAAATATGATATTACCTTCTTTCATGTTTTACATGCCATATCCTTTTGCTTCCAAAAAAACTGCAGTGGCAGAGATTTGCCTTCCCCAGACATCTCAGTTTTATACTCATCATAATATATCCCACTTCAATCACTCTACTACTCATCACATTTGTGTCACGTGTGACTTCATCCCTTCAGGAAAATGCCCATCATCAATTGCAGAGATAGCATTATCCCCTTGAGCAGCAATTTGCAGAGAATAAATGTGCTTTTGGACCTGATTATTACTTCCTTATTTCCTGGTGATTCATATTGTTTTTGCTTTTTCTTCACCTTCTCTCTGGAGATTCTTCTGATGAAGTTCTTTATTACTCTTCTGTGGAACTATCACAAAAGTTGCCTTAATTAGAAACATGAGGCCATCATCAGATTTAAAGAAAGGCAATCAAAGCTCCTTATATATCCTTTTTGCACATTTTGCACATTTTTGCCCTCCCCTTGTCTTGTGGCTCTTAGGGCTCAATTATGCTCTCCAGTGGACTGGAGAACAGAGGAAGTGCTTGACAGGTGACGTGTGTGTCCCATCAGCTGGGCCAAGAGCTGCCTGCAGCTCCATGGCTGGGGAGATCCGGCTCTAGGAGCGGCCGCTTCTCCTGCCCTGCGCCCAGCCAGCCCCTCTGCAGTCTGCTGGCTCTCAGGAAGAGGAAGGATGGAGCCCGGGGGCATTCTCCCTGTTTTTTTTTTACATGCTCTGCAGTACAGCCCCTCCAGGGTGCTGCTCCGGCTGCCTCCCCGTGCCAGGAGTGCAGGACACGATCATTGTCCTGCTCTGTTGGGGCACAGTGGGCGCTCGGGTCCTCGCTGCCATCCAACCCAGCCTGTAGCCGAGGGAGCTCTGGTGCAGTCCTAATTATTCATTTAGAAATTACATATAAAAATTACTGCATGTAAACAGAATGATCCCAACTTCCAAAGCTATTACAGTTTATTTAAAAGTGATAAGCAGTGGGCTGCTGCTCTGAGCCAAAAAAAATTTCATTGTATAAATTGTTGGTGTGAAAAGAATCTATACTGCTGTGTGAGTAAGATTTGTTGAGGAACCATGGCAGAATTAAAGACACAGAATTTTTCTTACTGGTCTCTTAGGCACATGATGGTGTAAATAATTCCATGTACACTAGATATATCAAATATAAAGAAGGAAAGATTCGAGCAAAGCAGAACTGTGTGATTTTAAAGGACTTAATATAATTTAAGTAGTTTTGGGGAATTCCTGCTTATGGCACACATCTGTCTGAAGGCAGCTCTACAGTTTGTGGATCTGCTCTAGCTGCCGGCAGGAAAAAAGGTTTCGTGTGCCTGCACCTGTCCCCACAGATATGTCCCAATACTGATCCCAGTTTCCCACCCCACTTTTAAACTATTGGCAAAAATTCCCCAGCTGGTCTGAAGCTATTTGCCTGTAGCAGAGGAGCAAACCAGCGACTGTCCAAAGAACATGTGCTTACATGCATTGGGGCAGTTACTAGGATATAGGTAATAGATGATTGCAGTTGGAATTGACAAAAACTGATTTTTAGTATTCAAGGAATACTAATATTGGTTTGATTGTTCATCGGTTTGCTTGTTGACTTCTTTTTTCACATGGAACATGAATTCTTTTCATATATACACATATGTACAGAGATATATACTTCTTTAAAGCAAAGGATACAAATGCACCAAATATGAAAAGAGGATTGAAGATGTGATTTTGAAATGTAAATAGTGCGAGTCCCATGTAACAGAAGATGACATTCTCAGCCAAAAAATTCATGAACTCGAACAACTTAAATGAGAGAAAAAGAACATAATTATGACTCATGTCTATAACAAACTACTGATTATCCCAGGTTCCCTTGGAATACAGAACTGTTTAGATGAAAGGAACAGAAATTGCTGCTATTTCAAGGGTGGATTTCAAACCCACCTAATTTGCCATACAGTATACAAGGTGTCTTTTAGCTTTAAAAATCATAGTTGCTTGCATGTTTTTCTCTGATTTGTATACGAAAATTTGACATAGACAACTGGTAAAACACATAAACAGCAAGTAAGTTATACAAGCTTCAATGCAAATGGCGAGGAAGCTGAGGGAATTTAGCTTCACTCATGTTTACAGGGGTGAGCCTGGGAAATGGCTCCTGCTTACACAGTGGCTGTACATAACGTACTCCTGGGTACGGGTACACTAATGCCTAGAGAGAAAAAAAAAATCCTTAATGGACTTTTAAGAACTTGTGCCTTTAAAGTATAGCACAGTCTTTCTTACTACTGTGAATATTATCTGTAGATGGAAACTCTTATTGCACTGTATGGACATCAATATCAATACTCAGTTCAAACCAAACGATTTAAAATATCATTTAAAGGTATTATAAAATAAGCTTAAAATACATGATTAGGGTAGAATTTCTTTGGTGAATAAACAAGCAAAGCCAAAATATTCATTTGCCTTGAGGGGATGTTCTTGATTGCATTTGCAACTCATTATATTAAAACGAATAAAATAAATTTTCCTATTTATCCACATCTGGAAAAAATTAATCATTGCTGCCAAATAACCACAGAGGAGAGAAAAAGGGGGCTTTTCCCTTCTGAAGTCACTTTGAGCTCAGGATTCTACACTAACAAATCCTGATGCAGAGTTAGAACTGAAGTTTGTCAGTCTGTCTGCAACCAGCCATACATCACTGTCCAGAATGTTACTATGGAGATGTTTTATTCATTCTCAGTTGGCTTATGTATTTTGGTAATATGTTTGTGCTTCTAAAAATAAATATCCAGTAACAGTCACTAACATTTAACAAAGGAAAAATGAGAGCTGTCACAATCATTAAAACAAATTTGAGAGGCAAAATGGCATAAAACCCATTAGTATATGGGAGGATATTTTGGACTCCATGGCAGCACCATCAGTTATCCCAAGCACACATTCCATAGCCCTCATTTTGTGCTGCAATACTGAACAACATGAAAACAAATACAAAAAAATATTTGCAAGTTAGCAGTCTTAAATTATTTGAATTAAATTTAAATGAGAGAAACTAGTTGTCAAAAACCTCAAAGTATGGGATCTTGAGACCCATAGAAATTATGATAAATCCTTGCATTCCCACTTGGAAGCAAACATGATCCCATGTCTTTGTGGGAATGTCATCTGATGCATTATTTAAAACAATAGAAAAATATATTATGAGTGCCATGATAGAATCTAGAGCTCTATAAAATAGATCCTGTATCACTATGAAAATCTTTTGAGGGAAGGGTACTTCTATGAGGAGCCACAACTGCATACTTTAATTGTTGGTATGAGATAAAGTGCTCCACATGTTTTAAAGCTGAATGATATTTCATTTTTTTTTAGAAAATCTCTTTCAAGACTCAAAAAAATTTAAAGTAGATGTACTGTTGATACATTTTAGAAACAGAGATTCTGAAACTAAATTTCCTTTCTAGTCTCTTCAAAACTTCTGTTAGCATATATTTTTTGGAAGAAAACAGGTATTTGCTACATCATTGCTTTTGCTCTGTAGTTTTTCTCAGCAATCTTACTAAATTCAAGCTTTTACTCTTGCCTGAAGTGCTTTCATGGCATCGCTGATTTTAGACTTCTCACCCCTTGTCTCCCAGCAATCTGATCAAGATGCAGTCTTTATGGATTTCTTGTGAATCCAGTTTAGTGCATCTTTTTCATTTCCCTGTAACTTGACCTCATTTACTCACTACATGCATCCTGATTCTTCCTGCATCAAACCTCCAGACTCATTTTGGTAAATGACTGTTAAAGAGAAAAAAAATCTCTTATTCTTGTCTGGGCATTTCCACTCAACATGAACAATACATTCTTCCTTTGCTCCCTGGGCGAATGCGTCATGTCCCACAGATGTATCCAATGCTGGAATAATCTTGCTGGACATAAATTCTTTTCTTTTTTCTTTCCTGTGAATTTTTTTGTGGCTAGGTTTGGGGTTTTTTGTGTGTGTGTGTCTCTGCTGAACTGTGCTGTTTTTTTTCCTCTTATCTCTAGTTTCTCCGTATTTTGATCTTTCACTATCAGAGCACTGCTTACTTGCTAGAAGATTAAATCCAGACTACTTTTCTTCCTTTGTGTAGCAAAAATCCAGGTGCTATTTCAATAGCTAATTTAGAGCAGGCTCCACTCCTTCCTTTTCCAGGCACAACAATGATATGGTCTCTTATCAAAGATTCAGCTCCTTAAAATGATAAAACTAACTTGTTAGCTTCATTCAGAATCTTCTGTGTTCCCCACATAGTTTGCTCTCTCTTTTTAAAAGTCTATCACTCACATGACACATTTATTCACTGAGTGCAACTTATTCAAATTTCTCACCGTGTGTTAGAAAAAATTAAATAAAACAACTGCTTCAGAACTAGTTATTGTTATGAAAGAAGTGATATCTGAATGCTTTTTCCTGGAACATGACACTTGCAGATATAACATAAAAATTACCCACTGTTCTCCTGACTTCACTTTTATTCATGTATTTAAGCAGAGTGTTTTATTTAGTGTTCAGCTGCTGTGTTTTGTTCAACAGTAACACAGAGCCCATGGAGAGATTCCATTTAGCACTTAACTGTCAGTGCTGTGCAGCACAAATCCCTTCAGAGCAAAACAATTTGTTCTGAAGAGAGCTTCTGAAAACCATGTTAAGAAACAGCCTCCATACGAGCCTTTTCCCAAATTGTCATGCCTTTCAGTCAAATGTTTCTGTCATTATTTTAAAGATAAGATGTCAAGACCTTTTGATGAGAAACTAGAAACTAGAAAAATAGGAGCAATAGGCTTTCAACAGGAATTTAAAAATTCCTGGGTCACCAAGGCGTTGCGCCATACACAGCAGCCTGTGGATGACATCCTCTCCTGTCTGAGGGGCCAAAGCCAGCTCCATGCTGTGGTCCATGGGCTGCTTAAACACCACTCAAAAATTTTTAATATTTTGAATATATATACTTGCATGTAGGATTACATTTGTGGGAAGAAAAGTTAGGATTAAAGTCCTAGATACCGAATGTTTGGAAGTCGTTTTTCTATAACCATAAATTCCCTTCCCTTGCCACCCACACAGACAACCAGCCTCTTTCTACTCTAAATGAAATTGGCATTAAAGTGCTTATACACCACCATTAGTTTTCCCAAGGCTACCAGAAATCCATTTTAATATACACATAGCAATAAGACATCTTTTTCTTATAAGACTAAAAACCTCATTTGTAATGTGGCATTTCTAACTCTCCACAAAGTCTATAAATCTGCTTATACTTTTAGTGTAAGAGCTGTAATAAATCACCAATGTCAACACATTGCAGAGTAGGGTATTAATTACAAAAACACCAGTTCAGAACTAATCCAGGCACTTGGTTTAGGTGTTTAGCTCAGTGAGTTACTGAAAATGGTATTTGCTTTTCTTTGGTAATTTCCTCTGTAAATAGTGGTTATTACAAAAGATTTATATTAAAATTGACATAATATTTATGTATTTAAAAACACATCTTTCACTAAATGTGCTTCTCTTTTCTATTACTCTCAGCTCTTGTAAGTACTAAGAGGGATGTGCAAAAATTCAGTTTTAAGCTGGGACATTCTTGTGGAAAACAGCGCTTGCAGTTCAGTTCACACTGGCAGAGGAAGGAATCAATCCATGCTATCTGCACCTCCAGCCTTGCTGTAACCACTGAGTTTATCTTGCACTGTTTTATTTTAACTCAAGTGAAAAAATTGATATGATATAAAAACGGTATTAGTTTTATCTTTTCAGTGAGATAAGGAAAGCATGGTTGTTTTCCTCTCCTTCCTCTCCTCCACTCCCACAGTTAAGTTCCAGCCAATTAGTGCAATAAGCTATTCCAGAATGGCTTTTCCAACTCGATTTATTTTCTAGAACTACTTGTATTTTCACTGAGTATTAGAGAGATTTTCTAGGTAAGTAATTAGTGCACCTAGAAGATGGAACACACTAAGTACCAATCTCATCTGCAATAAAAACAGAATTCCTTAAAGGAGCATCAAAAGGAGAAAATGAACATAATCTGTGCCACAGTCCCCTTGTGGCTGGGGAGGTGGAAAATGTAAGATTTTCAAATACTGATATTTTAAGGAATGTTTCTCATCTCAAGGGAATAAAGTTAGTGTGACAGGACTGGGTAAAAGCAGAATGGCAAACAGCATTCCTTCCTCTTGAGGGAATAACATTAGTATGGAGGTATCAGGTGGAAGCTGAATTATATCCACAACTTCCTTCCAGCAAAACTTAGTGAATTTTAATCATTGATGACCATATTGCATTCGTTCACTTGATTTAATATCAGCTGAAGGAATGTCATCCACCTCTTGCAGGTACCTGCAGGCCTTTTATAGTTGCACTGGTTTAGCTAAAAACATGGAAAATGCCACCTGTCTGGGGGTGCACCCTGCAGGGAAACATTCCTGCATCAAAGCAGGGAGTTTCCATAGTCCAAGAGCATCTGGGAAGCTAGGATGTAAAATGGATTATACTTTAGGGGGATCTAAAGGTGGCAGAGCTATTAAAAACCCAAGGAGTCAATGTTAAGTGATGGTTATAAAATTTATTATATTTGTACAATGCTATTTAATTAGATCACAGCTATCAAAAATATTCCATGAAGTCAAGGATATTGATAAATTAATAATTGATGAAAATTGCTTTTCCCTAACACTTTTGAATTAAAATGCAATGAGAATTCAAACTACCATAATTTTCCTGAGATTATAGAAGCCTTTATTATAGCCTAATTGCTTTATTTAATTTCTCTTCTGATTAGAGGTTTCAAAATTGGAAAAAGGTTTGGATTTGAACCTCTTGTTTGAAATCTTATATCACTATAATGAATCTTCACAGCATAGTGATATAATGCTCATTTTGAACATGCTTAGATGAAAGAATCAGCAAAAGTAACTCAAATTAATACTAAAATAGAAACTTGTTTATGGTGCTAATTTTGATATGCAAGCATATCTGACTCTAAACTTAAAAACACACTAGCAGAGAGAAATTCTTACAAGATCTTTAATGTCCTGGGGAAAAATTCTGGCCTTTTTTATCAGGAGGCTTTGCTACTGAATTAAATGAATTTCACCCCAACAGATTTATCGAAGGTACACAATAACTTTCTATTTCCCTGTAGAGCTGGGAGGTTTAAAGGACTCATAAGGCCTGAGGAAGAACTAGGAAAGGAAAAAGACATAAAAAGAAAACAGTACCACCAAGGGGAAGGAAAGGCCAGCAATATTTTGCATTTCCAGGGTACAGCTTACTCTTTCTGGTATAATCTATGCACTGTCACTAAGGTTCAGCTTGGGAGAAGCTGGATAGTTCTTGGGAGAACTGGCAAAGAATACACTTCTGTCTAGCAACAGCAAAGCAAAACTGTTGGCTTCAGATATAAAGGCAAATCCTACTATTAAAATTATCATAGGTCTTGAATGGCTTTGCTTAAAAAAAGAAGTTTAAAACCAAAATGCTGAAAATTAGGGAGCCAAATAAGAATTTCACATTTAAATTAAATGTTGCCTTCAATCAAATTTGGACCTAGCTCTACATCATTAGTCTTGCTGAGTTGCTTAGGAAAGGGGATTTCTGCAAATTTGGTTTTTTAAACACGGCTCAGTTTGTAAGAGAGGGAATCACTGTCTCCTTTTCCTGCAGCACAACCAATTTTTGCTACTGTACTTCACCTTAAATTGTACCTAAAAAGAACCCCAGAATGACACCCGAATGGACGGTGTCACCGAAGCAGAGGGGATGGTGCTCTTGCTCCTACAGCTGGTCAGCCAAGTTCTCACTTGCTCAGGGTTTTCCGTGTAGGCACTGTTTGTTTATCGGGGTGCAGGGCAATGGACCCAAGGCCTTACCGGTTTCTGACCTAGGCAGAGCATCCTCACTGAGAATTGCTCTTGCTCTGAACAGTGTTGAACAGTGTGAGATCCTGATGGCATTAAGCTCCTTTTGTTAAAGACCTGTTATTGATGAGTCAACTTTTAACTACATTTCCTTAGCAGAATGCCACCCCGGAGTTAAATTGGGCAGAATTATTTGCAATTACTCTGCAATTCTAGTATCACTATCTGAAGTAGGATATTGAATTAGTGTGTTCACTGATCTGCCCTTATATGTTTATATGAGGGAATTTGGGGAATTCTTTTGTTTCATTTCTACAGTCATCTTTAAACAGCTTCCCTGCCTCCTGATTGAGGCTGCTATTCCAGAATTGATGATTCATTTGGACAAAAAGACTGAGAAATGTGAATAACAACTATGTTCTGTGCGTCACACTTTTTTCCTTAGAGTACATGACTTTTCTCATCTAACAGTCCTTTACACTTAACGCTGTAATCTAGAGTGCTCTACGGAGATGTGATAAATGAGACATAATGTGACTCCAGCTGAAACAGAATAGAAGCTGCTGAGCTGTTGGGAAAAGTATTGCAAAGATTTCCAGTGTTTTCAGATCTACTAAATTACTTGTGATCTCATTGGTGATGTTTTACTGATGTCACCAAAGGGAAAAAAAAAAGACCCAGTAAAACAAGCAGAAATTGAAAATCCTCAGCTAAGATACATTTTCAACTGTACTTAAATCTGAGAGCTCAGGAGACTATTTTACATAGAACTAAAATTCTGTAGTAAAAATATAATAATGTACCTTAAAAATACCTTCTGTAAGATTCTGTGGGAAAGCAGAAGATGGGTGAACTAGGGACATATCCTTGGGCACCTCAGAAAAATGTTTTTTTTCAAGAAAAATATTAGTTACTAATTGAGTGTGTACTTCTGAGGGTGCTGAATGTCTGTTTGGAATTTTCAAACACTCCTAACTCTTCCCAGGTTCACTGGAGGCAGAGAGTGGTCAACACCCCCCTTAATTTGTGTGACTGCAGCAGAATTAAAAGTCAAAAGCTTGAAAAAGAGGCTCAAACTTGTATCCTATTTCATTATTGTATGCTAATGAAAGTATATTGTACCAAAACCTGTGCAAAGATAGGGCACTTATTTGAATCCTAGTCATGATTTAGACATTTAGTCTGAAAACTTTTGACAAAGGGCTTTTTAGCCCTTAATTATGTGCACAGACGGTACCATGAGAAAGAGATGAGCTATAGTCAGCTGTTTAGTGTGTCTTGTACTGTGCTACCATTTGGTACAAATGTCTCTTTTGAAGGTAGGGAATCCATTAATCGTGTAATGGAAACACAGCTGTGCCGTCACTAAAAAGACAGGATGCTGGCAAGGGCTCAGAATTCTAGTGTTAGCTACATACTTCTAAAAGTTTTAACCAAAGCTTTTGTGCAGTTCCTATAGCTGATAGGGAATTTTAGGAATGATAGGAAGCAGAGAATAACCCTTGAAAGAGAATTGTGAGGAATCAGCAGTCGTGCAAAAATAATGTAAGTTAAAAAGGAGAAACATCTAAAACGTATTTCAGACTGCAAGAATGGATTTTTGTCAGCAGCAGTTTGGTGTTGTCAGGAATAACACAACAGCCCAGATTCCTTAAGGCCTCCCATTGCCCCAAGGCTCTCTGGGCAGAGCAAAAGCATTGCTGTTTAAAAAAATATGAAGTAGAAAAGTAGCAAAGCTCCCAAACCACGCAGACTTCTTTGGGTGAGATCAGTCCACATTTGCAGCAGAACACTCCATGCTCTGTAAAGATCCCAGTGTAGCCTCTCCAACCACGCCAGAAATAGCATCTTAATTGTGTTTCCAAACACAGTCCTCCCAGGAAGAGCAATTATGAACACGGTGACACATACTCATGCAAGTGTAAGGCAACACAGGGTTCTAATTAAGGAACCTATTACTAATACCCTCAACATTAAAAACTACTTTAACCTATGTGCTGAATAATTTTACTGCATTCCAATTTAGCAGCATAATGTGCTATGCACAGAAGTACAAGACAGACTTTGTTTTTCTAGAGATTTATTCCATAACTGGAGAATTTATTGATAAATCCTGTACTAAAATCATCTAACACAATAATATGAAGTGTCAGTGTTTCCAAGTTAGAGAAAATCATTACCCTCAGGACATAACTGTATTTTAAGTAAGAGACTGAGTGTTTTTACCTCTATTATCATTATATACATTTAGAATCTGCTCATTTATAGCATGAGCCAAATGTCATTAAAGTCAAAGGGCTTTGGCTCACTATATAAAACTCTATAAAATTAGTTTACCTGCATGAAAAATTAGGGAAGACTTAAAGGAATCTTATCCTTATTTTTTATCCTTGTCACAAATTCTCAGGTGAGGGAGTTGTGACTGACTATATGTTATAGGCAATTGTTATAATTGTCAACTTTTACAAAACATGAGATTGTGTAAGTTACACTTCCAACTAAAGTTAACCATATTTACATATGGGGTGTTAAAGTGTACCCTGCTCTGTTTCAGCACTACACATTGCTGATGGGAGAATATGTTTGGACTGGATTGATTCTGGCTGGCTTTTTCTCTTTATGCATTCCACAGCTGCTGTCATGAGGAGGGTGGCAATAATTAGGATGGGCTTGATTTCACAGGCTACATACTTAGAGGGAATTCTCTTCACAAAACTAGATGTGCTTTACACAAGGCTGCATGTTTGCATGGTTGCAGAGTTAAAAACCAGGGATAAGTGCTAACTACCTAAAGTAGGGAGAAATATTTCAGAGGTCACTCTTCAAACCTCTTGCGAGAAGATCAACAGCGGCTCAGCAATGATCTGCAGAGCTCTATAAAGCAGGGGCTGGCTCCTGCAGAAGCTTGCACAGCCCCGTGCAGCTGGACTCCACTGCACAGAGCAAGACATGAGAGCCTCCTTTGTGATTCAGGGCAGTTTCAAAGAAACTATGGCATGTGCCTCACTTTGGAAGTTCCTTACACATTTCTCCATATGCCAAGGAGAATTTGGCCTATAGGTGATAATTCCAATTGGCATATATTAGCTACTGCTGGCATCTGATACTGTGCTGTAAAGAGTAAACTATAACCTTAACAATCTAAGATCTTTATTAATATTTAAAGAAAATATTTAATGTTTAAACAGATTGTAAAAACTTTAATGAAGCCATTTGGAAACTAGTTTGCATATGGTATTATGTTCCTTAGCCTACCAGCATCAAAAATGACATCATTTTTCAACAAGATGAGCTTCTCTGCAGAAATACTGCTTCATTACAGTTCTGGCTTACTTCAGGGTATGAATTACATTTGAGCATGTTATTTTCCAGTTTATGTGCTTAAGCAAAATGAAGGAAAATATTTTTTCTCTGTTTCTGAAGAGAATTTATCCTCTTCATAAGGTCAAAAGTGCTTTTAAAAAATTTTCTCTTTCTCTCTCTCTCTGTGTGTGTGTGTTTAAGATACTAGAGTACGATATTCCTCATAAAATGCCAGTGACAAAGGGACACATGCTTGATGGGAACTAATGAGGCCAGAGCACATCTGCACATTCTCAGTTAAGGAATCACTAATGCAGGTGTACAAAAACAGAGGGAAAATGGAAACTACAGAATGAAGTGTAGAAGTGAATATTCTAACAAGATTTCTGCACATGGATACCCAATATTTTCAGTATTATGGATAGGACAGCAGCTAATTTATGATATAAACCATAAATTATGCAGGTAATTACTGATACACCATGGTTATAAAGTCTACTCTTATCAGTTTACTCATAGCAATGTTTCCTTGCTGTTTACCATCCGTCATGTAGCTTACAGCTGAAAGAGAGGAAATAATTACAGCACTTTCACATAAATTTAAGGGAAGTCACATGTAAAGACTGCAGATTAACATTCTTTCAGCATGGTTAAGTAATCAGGAACATCAGTCAGATAATGAGGGATTTTGTTCAGAAATTCAGATTGAAAGACATGGTAGTATAATTCCTTTTGCAGAAATCAAGATTTTCTTGTGTTGTTATGATTCTTCTTGTTAAACCCATACAGTAAGCAGCTTTAGCTTTCTTTATAGCATTACACTGTTCTACAGGGTTCCATAAGATCTTATGGTACATCTGGTCAAACAATGCACTTGGCACATTTCCAATCTTCAGCTTTTTCTGCTAAACACAGAAAATAGCTGTGCAGAGGACTGGAATTCATTGTACACTTCCTGTCAATTGCAATCCATTTTAAAGGTAATAATTATTGCAAGCACTATGCATGTGGTGCATATTCAATTAGAGAAAAGGAGGCAATTGCAGAAGGAGGGCAGGCTGTTTCTGACAGACCCAGGGGCTCTGCAGGGATGCACTGAGCTACAAGCTCTGCAGTGAGGAACACAGGGCTCAGCCAGCACGTCCATGACGCTGCTGGAGCTCATCAGTGCCTCAGGAGGGAAAACTGGAGCTTGTAAGGGAAAGCACAGGACAAGAATGAGGGGCTGCTTCTCTTCAGGGTACGTAGGCTGGAGCTGTAATGACAGCTAATGTCTAGAGACATCCACCTTTGGACTTCTTGAAGGGTGGAAGACTCTGCCTTGTGTTGTTTCCAGTATAGGTTAATTATCTCAAAATCAGCAATAATGTACCTACAGTTTCAGGTATCTTCTCCTAGTAGCAACAAGACAAATATGCTTCTAATAGCCATAAAATAAATGCTGCATAAACCATTCTTTTAAAACCATGCTTACAACCTTTTTATGTTTGTATCATCTTCTTGTCTCAAAAACAACAGGGACATTTCTGTGTACCCCTTGATTGTTTTGAACAGCTGCAAAATGAAGGGTTTTGCTATAGGCCTTGTCTCAAAAAAAAACCCCAAAAAACTGGGTGAATACAAGAAGACAAGAGCAAGGTTTTTCCCAAATATTACTCATTTCCAAAGTATTCACTTTAAGCAAAACTGGCTAAAACATGGGCAAAACTTCACTAATGCTATTCCAGTACAATTAATCTTCCCAAATGCCATTTTAGGAGCTTCTTCTCCAGACCTTTCTATTGACCCCTGTTAGCTGGTCACCTGTGCTGTTTCCTGAGAGCACTGTCTGAAGCCTCAGTCTTTGTCACTATTGAGTCTGAACTTGAAGGAGTTCAGGGAGGTTGGAAATTGGGGATTTTTTTTTTGTTCAGCTGCAGAAAGAGAACCATCAGACAGTGCCCATCAGAGTTAACTTTTACACTCAGTCTCCACTTCAAAAAGTGGAAAAAAGTGCTTCGTGCATGCAGCCTATTTAATGCTAACCAAGAATTTGGACTTTACTGGATTCTTTAGGCAAAGACTTCTTGTGTATTTTTGAAGAATGCCAGACTTGAATGCCATGCAGTAGTTAAAAAGAATTTCCAGTTTACCCTCAGAGGAGTAGCCATCAAATACATTCTCTCATATCAGACAGCCAGCTATATACCTTGGAAGATAACAAAACCCCCCCTTCTGGTGTGAAATTTTCCTGGAGGCACTGTGATTGTGGTGCACTGGGAAAAGAGATTCCTCCTGCACAGCACAGATGCAAAGACCGATTAGAATCTGGTACTGGTGGTAACCTTTCTGAGAGATAACTTTTCTTTCAGTCTTTCTCTCTGCCAATCATTTGTGCGGAAATACCTGACCTCTTGCAGTGCCTTAAAGGTCATTTTTCCCTAAGAAGAGTTTCTGAACAAATCACAACAGCTGTCAGTTAGACTGCTCATTTCAAAAGGATGAGAATTATCCCTGTGTATCGTTATGTTCTGTGGTAGTTCTGCCCTGATAATAATCTAGGACATTTTGCTATAAGTAGGGTTTTCCTCAGTCTAGAAATACTCTCAAATTTTTTGTAAATTAAGAGTCTGAATTATAAGAGCCATGAAAACCTGACATTTGTGCGTGTACTTTTCTTCCTAGAAGTATGAACTCACTGTCTATAAACAGTCCAATGTTTGATAACAGAAAATAGTAGGCATTATCAGAGAGAAATGAGTATAGGCTGTGTGCTATAGAAGCAAGCCCAGCTCTCTTTGTTTGGTCTCCCAAGCACTCGTACAAATAGCACAATCAAAGCCCCAGGGCACACACATGCCCCGTGTGACTGTGGAGGGTTTAAGATAACGGCACCAAACCATTTCATTTTGTGCTGCAGTTCCCTATGAATTTAGAGGGCTACTTCTCCCAAGAACAATATGGGTGCTGGATATCTGGAGTGGGACCCCTTGCAAACCGGGTCGATGCAGTTTGGGTGTTGGCAGTGCACCAGCATCTCCACCCAGCTGCTCTCCTCTCCTCTCCTCTCACAGAAAGGTAACAACAGTAGCTGAAGTTCCTGGCATGTGCTTTTAACAACAAACTCAGGAGAAATCATTCTGTTACTAAAGCAGAATTTGTAGTGCATTATTAATTTTCTTATGAAGAGACAGCTGATGGAAGAATCCTGTAAGACAATGCCATGTATCTAGAGAAAGGAGATTTGTTGTTCCAAACTGTTGTTCCAACTGTAGGTCTGCTTTTAACTGGTTTATAAGATACACAGGCCAGCAGAAAACCAGTAGAATGATTAAATTCCAGTGATGGTGTTGCATTTGGATACAGTGACTTCAGTCACCTCTTTGCCTTTAGTCTTACAATGCCCTTTTTGGTAAATATTGTCACTGTTCAGACAATGCTCCTTTGATTAATTGACTTATTTTTTCCCTTACAGTTGATTTAGACACCTCCCTTGCCATACTTTACTTTTACTTTACCATTTTGCTTTGCTTCTGAAGTGTGTCTATAATCATGGATGGAACAGCTTCCCAGGGAAGTGGTGGAGTCATCATCCCTGGAAGTGTTTAAAAAAATGAGTAGATGTGGCATGGTGGTATTTGGTTGATGATTGGACTTGATGGTCTTGGAGATCTTTTCCTATCTCAATGATTCTGTTATTCTAAGTCTAAAGTCTATATTGAGACTATACTACGCATATTAGAGTCAAGGGACTATAATGATTTGATTTGCAGTTTTTGAGAAATTAAAAAAAAAAAGTTTTATGACTGTTTTTTTCAATCTGTTTGGATTAATGTGATTAATTAGAATTTATGCTTATAAACACAATCCCTTTACACCAAAGGGTCTCTGGAATGCAGCTTAATTTCTGATCCAGCAATCAGCTGATTGATCCATAGCCAGTGTCCTTGTTGGAAGACATACAGGTGTATCACCAATGAGCTAGGAAAGTTTTGAAAGCTTCATGTATTTTCCAGGGATTTCCAGGAAATATTAGCTGCTCCCCTGCAAAGTGATAACTTCTAATAATCAGAGATAATCATGTCTGCTTTATAGTGTGGAGATTAAAATTTGAAGCAATCAGTACTGTGTCCATCAGGGAGCAAAGCCCAAGATCAATCTGAACTTTCAGTCCTCCAGTGTAAACTAATCAGCGCAAGCATCTGAGTGAGACTCCATGTCTTGGTAGTTACTCAGAATTTAAGCAGCACAGAGCTCTCTTGGTCTTTCTTTACCTCGTTCTCCTGCCTGTGTTAAACCTAGGAGGTGAAGGGCCACTGAAATCTCACCATGGAATCTGGTGCACACAGCACGCCGGGTGCAGCTGAACAATCGGGCCAGGAGCTCTTGTCTCCAAGGCAGGGGCTCCCTTAATGGCTTTGCTATCAGGAGCAGTCAAACAGGGGAGGAACTGTTTAACTCCTAGTGTGATTAGAAAGGTTGTTACACTGAATTTGAGAAAGCAGCCTTCACCAGCAGTTAGACATAACCATTTCAGAGGTGACCATGTGAACAAGGCTTAGACTGGGGGAATGAATGGGGACAGGCAGGGCAGTCTGTGACATACTCCCTTGTTGGCTGGACATGCCTTGTGTCTTCTTGTAATTCCCTGGCTCTTCTTCCATAGTTGATGCATTTCAGAATTCCCTTTCCAGAATTTCGAACTTGCTGACACTATTTTGTCTGCAAAGAGAATTCTCCATGCCCTCGCACAGTTAACCAGAGGTGTTGCCCTGCCCCGTTCTCATCATTGCAGCTGTTCCCCAGAGTTAAAGGAACATAACCAGAAAATGACACAACTCAGAAGTATGATGGATAATGTTTATGGCCATTAGTCAGTACTCCACCGCTAGGAAAATGTGCTGGTCTTAGTTTGGCATTTGAGTGAAAGTGATAGAGGCCGGAGAGAAAAAGAGAGAGAGGAATGTCTTATCTTCCTGTAGAAAACACAGTATTATCCATTCATCCCTTTCCAGAGGTGACCTGTAGGGGTTTACACTCTGCCCACTTTCAACAAACCAGGGATTTCTATTTATCTCACAACACCCTGCCCAGCCACTGACTTGTAGCACAGCAAATCAACCCAGCCCAGCTGTACATCTGAGCTATAACGTAAAATCTGAGCTATAATGTCCCAAGATTTAGAAGCAACTGTTTGGCTGCAGCATAGCGTGAGGTGAGATAGCAGCTGTAAATAATTCTAGAGAAAGCTGCTCAGAATCAAATAGCTTTCGATCAGAGCCTAGCAGTTTCATCTTCTCCTTCACTAAAGATATATTGGATAAATTAAACTTTAAGTGCCTGAAATTCAGGAGGACTCCGTTTGACCTAACCTTGTTGCCACGGAGGGCTGGGTCAATTTCAATGTTAAAATCATGATGACCACGGTCAGGTCAATGATGATGACTTAAAAATACAGCCATAGAACATCATCCATGTTAAAAAATGACAGTAAAAACACATGGGGAGACTGTTTATAAATACTTAATTGAAAATTGGGATAATTGAACTGAATGAAAATTATCTAAAGCCTTCATTTCCACTAAATGTTATCTTATTTTTCTTATGACAGTGTTAAAATAATCCATTTTTTGGTGAAAAGATTAGTGTTGCTTTATAGTTTCAGATTCTGTACATTTCAGATGCTTGAAACTTAATATTTCTCTTTCATGGAATGTTAAACAGTGATTGATGGAATAATAAAGGATACATGGAGACTAATAATTACATGGCATCTTTTAACAGGCCTTTTTAATAGATGTTTTTAAATTCTCATTTAAGAACTGTAGATAAGTTCTCATTTTATATCAATGACTGAAGAAAAACATACCTCTCTTTCTATTTTTTTAGAGCAAATGATGAGGTATAATAGGAAATGCAGAACTTGGCACCAGGGTCAGAAATACCTTCTCTATCACTGTATACTGGATTTTACCATCAAGCTATAAAATTTTAAGAGCAAGTAAAAAATGTAAAGAAAATTATGTAAAGCCGTAAAGGAAAAGCATTTGGTTAAAAACAGCTAACACAATTTTGCAATCTGATTTACAGTTTTGAATCTAATTTCCATGTTTTTGTTAGCTTCAGCTTCAGCCTTAACTCACTGTTTTGTCAGTATGCATTACAGTTCAGCACTCCTTACTGAAAGATCTGTCATGGTATAACAAAAGAGAGAGACTGATTTAGAATAATTCTTTAAAAGAACTGAAAAGCCCTTGATTTTGGCCAGTAATGAGTAATAAAAATTACTTAGATTGGGAGCAAAGCCAATTGTCTGAGCAACAATATTAATTTAAAATGCACTGAAGTCATATATGATTATGAGAATGCCAAGTGTGTGGCTTATTAAATTTGCTTGAAGAGAATTCTTGGGAGGAGAGAAAGAAAGAGGCAATGCAGGTCTCACTGAAACAGCTGCATATGAAATGGTAATATTTGGATTAGAAAATAAATTCGAAGAATTCAAAGGAATTCAGCAACAATGTTTGAACCATATCGTAAAGGAGGCTGAGGATTAAGAGCTTATGGGGAAGAGAAAAACAGAATAAGAAAGAGTGCATGAAACTCAGAGCTCCATAGAGAAACCCATAATCCCTTTCCTGTGTGTTCAAGGGTAAATCTGATTTATTTTCACTATTTTGTTTTGCACTTGTTGAATAGGAGGGAATAACAGAGTAAACATGAGCAAAACCAGAATGCATTTAAACAAAATATTTGTTAATTCTGCAGCTGAAAAGCTTCACATGTAATTAAAAATATCACAAACTTTCTTTTTCTCTCTCTCTGAGTCTATGCATCACTAAACCATGCAGATGAATCCTTGAAAAAACCTTATATTCAAATTGTAAGCTATATGCAAGGGGAGTAATGGCATATGTAATCCAGTCTTTCTGCAAAACAGAAACAATTCTATAGTAGATTTAAATGTTGTTCCCTTCCAATACAGTTATCAGAGAAAGTTTAATTCTCTACTGGAATACTTTCTGAAAGCATCAGCCTCTGCTGGTATGAAGAAATACAATTGGAAAGACTTATCCTGTTCAATAGCTGACACTTTATTATGAAGTACTGACCAGAAACTTTTTTGTGATTTAAAACCTGTGAGACTCCAACAATTGAACTGATACTGTGGCCAGTATTTTTTTCTATCAAGCTGTTTTTGATAGAAAATTGGATTTTTGATTAAATTGAGATGTGCAAGAAGTGATGAAATTTTCGATGTAAAATTTCCAATGCTTAAAAGGAATTGCTGAAAAAGGTACCAGATTGCATCATGAAAATTATAGTATTGGACCATGTGTTTCCATTTTGTTCTAGGAGATAGATTTCCTACAACCTGGTGTTCTTGGGACATATGAGCCAACATTAAAAGGGAAGAAAACTGCATTTAAATGACTTCTTACAGGACCTAGGTAGTGGCAGGGTTGTCCAAAATTACTCCTTGTGCTGAAAAGTATTTTGAACACTGCAATACCATAGATCTGAGAACAGCCTCAAGTTTTAAAAAATAATTCCAGTTGTTCTAGTCACTTCTTCAGACAAAAACCAGATGATCAAATTTCTACGTTCTAAATAACACAATGGAAAGAAAAAAATCTCTATCTTTCGAATTATGACAATTTTTAATGAAACAGAAATTAAATTATGTCATTGCTTAAGTCTGTAAGCCAGACTGTAGTTTATACAATCCCTTTGTAAAAATCTATAGGGATCCAATCTCTCAGACCACTTCTGTTTTATTTACCAGAGCTCCTTGATTTTCCTAATTTTGAAGCATTTTTGTGTGGAAGTTGGTATAAGCTGTTATCTCTATACCTGTCTGACATTTCAGGTTTCTTGGGAAGAAAAGATTCTTATATCCTTATATATTTTCTTTATCCAGATAATTGTTAACTGTTTTCCTGGCAAATTCTCCAGTCTTTCCGCTAATGGAGACATAAGCCTCTTGCTTTGCTTTGCTGAAATGCCATCCAGCTATATTCCAGTAACTGTTACTCCTTACACCAGCTGAAGATGATGTCAGTTATTTCCATGCCCTACCTGTTTAGTTCTCATTTTGGAATCTGGTGACAGGTTGTTGTAGGTATAATGGGCCTGTGTGACTCCACAGAAAAGGACAGCAACAATACCTGAAATTCAAAGAAAAATCAGAGTTAGCTGCTTCTATTTTCTTACTTAGGCTTGAATAAGGCTGCAAAAAAAAGCAAATTAGTCTGTTAACAGCTTTTTATAACAAAAGAAATTTGAGATATATGTTCTAAGGGCAGTCGTGCTTTCATAGCATTTCCACTGCTGTGTATTTGGAAATGCAAAGGCTGTAGAAAATTTGTTTCAATTAATACATGGTATGATGGCAACCATAATCTAACTGACACGCATTGTAAATGTAGGAGTAACATAATTGTAATATGCAGGACTTTGGATTATTTGAAGTTATTTGGCAGGCATTGAATAGGAAAGGAAAAAATAATTTTGTTACATTTAAATGGTTTGAGACCACTTGGTACTGAATGACTGCAACAGGGTAAAATCATTTCAGTCTGTGCCTGACTGTAGCCTTATCACAAGCAGTGTGTGACAATGTCAGGGTGAACAACAACACATTGCTTTAAAGTGATGCCCTGGCAGGTGCACGCTGTGCTGCCCAGAACAGCCAGGGCAGTGACTGTAGGCACGTGGCAGCAGTTCTGTCCCGGTTTGTGGAAGGTCTGGAGTAGCAGGGAAGCAGGTTTGTCAGGAATAATAATAACAAATTGGTTTTATAGTGATATTTTTCAATATTTCTTCCCTGGCCCTGGTCCTAACTCACTAGAATCACAGAGAAACACCATTGTAATGCAGTATTGCAATTAAAGTAGCAGGTAAGATTGCAAGGTCTGGACGCAGATAATGCAGGAGGAACCCACACATGGAGAAAACAGAAAATCAAAAATAAAGTGTCCACCAGTAGCCATATGTCAATGCCCATGGAGGAAGAACGCTCTGTGTTTTTCTTAAACTCAGGGCATGTCTACATAGATAATTATTTCCACAACAGCTCCGGGCGCTCTCGCGTCCTTTCTGGTCGCGGCTCCCGAAGCCCCGCGCTCGCTGCCCGCAGCACGGAGTGCGCGGGGATCAAAGCCGGCCGTGCGATGGCTGCGAGCCCGGGGCTCGCCCCGCCATCCCCACCGTGCGCCCCACAGCGCTTTAGTCCTGCGCCCTCGGCCCGTCCCCAGCATGCCCTACTGAGCCCCGGCTCTGCTTCCTCCTGGGCTGCTCTGCACTCCGGGAGACAATTTTTAGCTCGCAGGCTGCTTACATGTACTGACATTGTACTGATGGGTCCGGGGCAGCAAAGCGAGCAGAAAGATACCTGTCCAGGTTTAGCCGCTATTCATCCTTGTGATGGGATTGCGCTGCAGCTTCCTAGGCATTTATTGGGTTAAACAAGCATGAACTGAAACATATAAACCAGTTCTCTTGGAAGCAAAGAGCATGAAGTGGAATGGTGAAAATAATCTCAGTCTGCTCCTTCAGTCCTGGACTTGAAACTGGGTCAAGCTTCCTCCGTCTTCTCCAGGATGGCGACTCTCGTGACTTTATGAAGGCCAGCACGAAGGGGCTCACTCAGTGAGGGGCAGAAGCTGCAGCACAGCAAACCCGACACAAACGATCTGCTACTTCAAAGGATTAGCAGGAGCAGGCCAGGCTACAGAGTCCCAGGAAAAACGGATTCCAACACACTGAACAAGTGTCAGTTGCCTCAAGCACGGGTGCCTCAACAGGTTCTTTAACAGCTTATCCAAATCTCTAAATGTCTGAATTTTAGCAGCAAGAGGGCCCTTGAGTTAGGTGAAATGTCCTCCTGCCCTGAACCACAGCACAGATAAGAAAACAAATCAAAATAATGATTTAGACAATGCTGAAACAATTTCATTTGAGGGATATTGTGTGTGTGGGATCTGTGAATTGCCACATACCAGTTAAACTAATCATTACCTTACTATGTCTTTCTTTAGACTATCCTTAGATTGCCAATCAAGAAAATATTGACCAAAAAAATCCAATTTTCTTTACTTGCAAGCCCCTCTTTTTTTCTGGGAAGAACTGAGGCCTGGCATTAATATGCCTTGGATGGAAGAGAAATGTGTGGAATAAATACTTCTGAGTTGATTTGGCACAAGGGACAACTATCATCAGAAAGAAAATGAGGAAAAAAATGTATTTTTTCCCCACAAACCACTGTGGATATTTTGTTTGCTTCTGGCTTCTCTTTATATTGTAAATTTACCTGTACTGCTTGTACAGAACACCAACTCTTTAGCCAAGAGAAATTCCACTGAGCTTTTAGTGTGTCTTTGTTTTTTTAATATTTATTTTCTTAAGTCTGTCCTGATATATATTTTTTCCAGCTACACTAAGACTTTTCTTCACAGTAAATAATGTGGGGAATGGTGAGATTGTCACTGCTTAAATACATTCCAGGGAGTTTATTTTTTTGTGAGATCTAATTGCTTTCATAAATGTGTCTAATTCTTTTTTCTCAGTAACTGTATTTGATTCTGCAGAACTGATCTGGGGAGTTAAAAAATTCTCAAGGCATTAATAATATGCAATGGGATGCTCAAACAATGACATTTCAGTTAAAAATACAGCTAATCAGTAATGTTGCTAAGTATCACTAGCTCCAGGCTCAGTAACTGAAATGGAGATAAGAGTTTCTGATGCAGTTTTTTCTTTATTAATCACCAGGGTGTCAAGTCTTGCATTTTTAAAATTGACTATTAAATTCAACTGCGATTATAAACTGGTTTTGACTGGTAAGAAACTGTTAATTATGAGTAGTGAGAGAACTGAGAGAGTGTCATGAGGAATAAAATGGCTTAAATCTGATTTTGCAATAAGAATAAATGAACTGAACCGTGCAATTACGCAAGTGTAGAAATCAGATACCCTGTTTCCAGGGAAGACTGGGAGAATGCAGTGGAATATTTCAGTTGCTACAATTGAAAGCTTAATATGTACCAGCCGTGCCTCTCACAATGAATAGTTCGTTAAAGGGCTTGGAGAAAATTGTTTGTAATGAATTTCCATAAAAATGATTGCTTAAGAGTAATGACCAATTACATGTTAACTACAAACGAAAGAGAAGTACCTAAAGAGGCAAACACAGAACTCTTTAGTTACAAGGAAAAGGCAATCTGGATTTCTTTGTAGGACTTTTAAAGCTGGATTTTGAAGTTAGCTAGGTAGGAAAATACTGCATGAACAGCGTAGAGCACAGAAATGAGGTTGTTTTAGTGGACTTGCTTTCACAGAGAAACAGGTAAGAGCAAATATGGCAATACTGGAGTTGTAAACAGAAAGTATCCATTAGATGTAGGGCAGCAGGTAAAGCAAGATGGCCCTTTTACTAGTCCTCAGTTTCAAACTGCTGGAGATGGAGCTCACTCACTTGTTACATTTTTAAGGTGCAAAATGTGCAGTTACTGAGAAACTTAGTACTAAAATTGCAGAAGAAAATGCTAACTTAAAGTAAGCAGGGAATGTTTTGAGTTGAAATAGGTGGTCAGTTGTTAAGTGCAATGCAGCTCGTGTTTATTAACAGACTACTGAATTCCTTCTTTTAATATAAAAGATGAGACACTTCCCAGGAAAATGCTTATAGTCACTAGCAAACTGTTAGCTGCAGCTCAACCTCTTTGAAGAGGTTTTATTAGAAATAAAAATATTACCATTTTATTTGATTTTTTTTATAACAGAGAAATAGACACAGCTTGTTATCTGTTAATACAGTTAGAGAACTTACTCTTACATTAGTTTTTACAAATACTTGTAATTGAAATGGTTGTTAAGTCAAAAGCTAGTAATATAAAAAGATAATATAAGATAGGAACTTGTATCTTTAATAGTATTTTGGTGATGGTGTGAACCTTAAAATGATAGTGTGAGAATTAATTTATAAGTGCTACTCTGAAAACAGCTCCTATATAGTCACCAAAATACAAAATCTTTTTACATCATTTCACAAACATGCAAAAAGGAATGTCAGAGAAGAGGAGCATGTGCAATGTGCTTTTAATGGAAATCTGGAAGTGAGTGGCCGCAATCAAAACTTGAGAATTTGCTAATTTGAGAGACTGAAACTGACATTTATCTCCAGCTGTCAGGTCTTTCGTGGTAAAAAAGGGAATTTAGAAAAAGAAAACCCCCCAAACCTTTACCTTCTGGGGAAGCAAAGGAATAGATAAAAAGTATAGCTTCATTTCAAAAATCTGTAAGCAAACTGACCAGTTTTCATCCCAACTTTGAAAGTTTCCAGAGCTTCTGGGATGCCTCTCTAAAGATGCACAACATACTGAAATCCCACTGTAAAGCAGCAGGAGCTGGGCTTTCATCAGTGGTGGTGAAATGCGTGGAAAAGGGAACAATGAGGATTGGGTAAAAGAGAAATTATTTAAATCAGATAACATTTACTTTGGAATCATATTTGTGTCAGAATCTCCACAGCATCTATTGGGATGCAGACTGAATGTGTGAGTGGCAGGAAATGAGATTCTGTCATCTGCCTCAAATTGCTGCAGTAAAAAGGCCATACACCCAGTGGCAACAATATCCCTATTCAGGTTGTTTTCACTGAGGGGATGAAGTGTGACTAATCATTTTCTTGATACTAAAGAAAAGATTTAAGGCTTCTTTCACCAGACCTGCACCAATGCAGAACCAAAGCTCGTGCTTTGTTCATGAGGCTTTTATCTCTGGAGTTGTCTGAGGTTGATTTTATGTTGAAGTGACAGAAAGCAACAAAAGATGGAGCTGAGGGGATTTTTTAGGCCCTTATCTGAGGACTGTTCATTGGTATTGCACCTGGCTGCTTCAAGTGAGACCTGGGCTTCAGTGTTGTACTTTTGTAACCCCAAGTGAATTGCTGAATTCAATTTAGATTGGAACTCCTATGGTGACACATAACAGCTTTTATTCTGGAAGCGCTAAGTGTGCTTACCCTGTTTATTCTGAGCCTCTGCACTAGCAATAAAGCTCCACTATCCACACTTTATGCAACTGATCTTTGGTCTCAGCTTAAAGCCTTGCTAGAATATGTACTTTTCTCTAAAAAAATTCACCTTTCTCTTTTTCCCTTACTGCTTTAGACGTACAGCAGGCCCTAAATTAGCCAGATCCAAGCCCTGACTCCAGGAAGGGATTTGCAGCAGACGAGCTCACTTGTCATCTGTCTCTGCACAGCAGCGCAAATGCCATCTTCTTGCCTATGAAGAGCCTGTTTTCCTAATTAGGCTTAGATTTCATCCTGTGCTCCTGGGAGTGGTGGAACTAAGCTTACAAGAGTTGTGGTCTCTTTCCTTTCCACCTGGAAGCCAAGGTATCCCTTCTCCCTCCTTACTGCCAGAAGTCTGCCTACTCTGGATGACACAGCATGGCACATTACTAATGAATAAAGGAAAGAAAACCTCACGGTTTAGAATTTAAAGCTCAGAATATCTTCCTTGTATAGAATAATGTCAGTTCAGTGAACTAAAGCCCATCAGGCACCAAACTGCCTTGGGCTCACAGTGCTCAGAACTGCAGACAGAAATGTTTTGGTAGATCCCTTCTGAGAGTGTCACAAGAAGAACTGGTCACAGCATTTTAAAAAAGCAATGAGGTAGATGACAGATTCTAGACAAATGACAGCAAACAGATAGGAGCAGTGAACAGCACGAGGATAAATCCACTTTGTCAGCAGTGTTAAAGAAAATGGAAGTTGGTGACATTTATTCTTGCTATGTCCTAAATACAAAGGTAGCACAAAATTGCCCCAGTGAGAGACCAGATCTTTGGGCTCATCCTGGGTACCTCATTCATAATATGCTGCTTATTTATTTTTGGAGGAAAAGCTTTCCTGCTGGGTAGACTCTGCTCTCCTGTGAGCCCCTGAATAAGAAGGCAGGTGTCACAAAGGCAGACACATCACAAAATGTTCAGACAAGAATTGCTGAAGGTGAGGAAGCAGCAGTAATTTATTATCACAAGCTTTTTCCTTTCTAATAATCAGAAATCAAAGGGCTCTGAAAACCAGTAAAAGAACAAAAATGAGGCTCTCCAACAGTTTTTTCCTTCAAGGTCTGTTGTCTTTTTTGTCTTCATAATGTAGGTCTTTACTGTGTAAAAATCAGAGGTGCTTGGCTGCAATTTTGATGCCTTCACACGGAGTCACTATGTGACTTTGAAGTATGCATCAATTGAACACATACATGCAAGTAAATTCCCATACATATGCTTGAGTGTATTTCTGCAGGTATGTTGATCTCTTTTTATCTGGATATCTACTCACTTCAAAGCTTCAGATAGAGAGGGTCTGACTGAGGTGACCATTAAATGCCTATGTACAGCATGGAACCTTTCCCAGACTGAGTGCTCATTTAAAATTTAGAAAATTTTGTTAATTATACAACAAGATAACAAGCAATTAATAAATACAAGATGTACTTTCCTCATTTGTTTTAACAAGTCTTTAATTTAAATTATTTATGATTCTTTTTCATAGCCTACAAGTAAATACTATGTAATGAAGTTTGCAAATGAAAACAACTCTATTAACACTGACCTTACTCTGGTATTCTGTTATTACAGCTTTGCTCAGCAGTCAGGAATAATATACTTCAGGGTAAATGAGAAAATGCACAAATTAAATTCTACTGTATAAGAATCAATTTATCATGCATATGTCACAGCATGATGATATAGCTATAAGATTAATAACCATAACATTAATTTATAATTTCCAGTTCCCAGTATAACAATAATTGTGTAGTCAGCCTGGATTTTTATTTTGATTTGCTGGTTCGATCACATCCATTTTTCAACCAGGGTCAGGCCCATCTATTGTGTGTTATATATCATGGGATATCTTGAGGCAGAGGAATGAAATATTTTCTAAAATATTGACCTGCACTATTCTCCATTTAAATTTTGTTTTAAAAATCTGTGAGCTAAACAAGTGAGCTCTACCACCCACAAAAACCCAGTATAGCCCATTATTTCTAAATTATTAAATACTTCAATATTACACTTCAAAAAGCTCAGAATGATTGAAGAACTGCTGTGGAAGGCATTACAAGAATGAAATTATTTTGCAATTACATTACTTACTAGCTACAGGGAAGTACTGATGTGTAGTGTTAATCCTTTGAAGTTCATTTAGAAGGAATGAACAGAGAAAAGCACAATATCCAAGGAAAATGAAGATGAATATAGGCATAAATGTCTGGTGAAACGAGTTAATTTTTGAAGCATGTCAACTGAATTCAGACTGGAGTGTGGTGCAGCCGTGCCATTGCTGGAGTGAGGCTCTGAATTCTCACAGCTGCTGTGGAGCACAGGCGCTCTCGGCTGTAAACCCAGACCCTGCGTGCGTGGGGACAGAGCAAGGGCAGAGCAAGAAAGCTGGAAAAGCCTGGAAATGCTGGAGCGTGGATTGAGAGCCGAGTGTGATCTGAAGGATGCGTGGTTTTCCGGGGCTCCCCGTGCCTTCTGCAGCAGGTGCTGTGCACGGAACCCCCTGCGTGGGGACCGCACACGGCACCTGCCCACTGCAGATTTCCTTAGCGTGGGCAGGAGAAATCAGAGCTCAGCCAAAGGCAGCTGAAAATTTCTGAACCAATAGAGTATTTCTCCTGCTCAACTCGGAGTTTCAAATAATATTTTGAAAGGAGGGGATCTGGAACTATTTCAGAGGAAAGTGAGAGGAGACAAAAGCAACATCAAAACTGGTTAAGCCAGACAACTAAAGGGTAATGTCAGCACAGTACTAATAATGTAAATGCATTTTTAAAACACAGCTTTGAACTTCTGATGCCACAAGAAAGGCTCCATGATTTTTTCCATAACAGCTTCTGACAAAAGCCTTTTACAGAAACTAAGTGACAAAGATTCAACTGATAAAAGTTTCAAGATTAAACTTTGCCTTCTCACAACAGTGTAATTAAACAATTTCCACCTGAAACTCAGAACCCATGAAAAAATACCTGTGAACAAAATGCTAGTAACAGACCTAAATGGGCTTTGTAATTTTTATTGGAATATATGTGTTGTTGAAGTAATTATCTTTCCTCCATCAGTTCCTTTTCTGATAAGAATTAGCTAAATTTCCCAACACTTTTGTATTTTCTTCCTTAAATCAAAACTTTACTTTGGTTCCACTCTCTTCCTCTGTCTCTGGTCACTTAAAATTCCTTACATGGCTTCCACCACCATCTGTGGTGTTCAATAATTAAGTCTTTTATTTCAGATATTTTATATATTACAGTAGAAAAGAGCAGGGAAACACTCTTCAGGGTAACTACCCAGAGAGCCTGTGCTGTCCATCATCACGTTTGCAGTATGCAAAAAAGACATATGCCAGTTATTTTTGTCTGGACATACAGTCTGTTCCTATGCCGGAGAAATGGAAATTACCTTTGGTGCAGCACCTGAGGCTCTGAAAGATATTAGTGTTTCCTTTTCACATCTCCTTTTGGTGTGTGATGTATCATCAGTTGTTCAGTTGCTGAAACACAGCATCCTTGTGCTCAGTGAGGAATGCGTTTTAAAACAGTCCTCACTTGGTGGTCATTGGATTAGGAAATCAGTACCTCCAGCAGGAGGCAAGTCATCAACAATCATCCTTCTCTGCTCCCACTTTTATGCAGTATTCATGGCACATTTTTAAGAGCTTGTTGAGTCTAACCCCAGGCAGCAGCTCAGACTCCCACAGCTGCTTGCTCCCTCCCTCCCCGCCCGTGGGATGAGGGAGAGAATGACAAGGGGAAGAGTGAGAAACCTCCTTCCTCCAGCTTTTATTGCCGTGGAATGGGTCAGCTGGGATCAGCTGTCCTGGCTGCATCCCCTCACAACTTCTCATGCACCCTCAGCCCCTTTTTTTGTGGGGTGGGGTGAGCAGAAAATCCCTTGGCTCTGTGTAGGTGATACCTGAAACAGCTCTGAATTATCAACACTCTTTGCTGTTTCCAGTGCCACATTAGCTACTATAGAGAAAATTAATGCTACCATTGCCCAAACCAGTACAGAGCTGTTAAGAGACAAAATGGACTTTTATTCTACCTGGTATCTGATTTTATTATGTAATGGAATACCACTCTTTTGTTCAGTTAATGTACCTCTGTTTTTATTCACTGGCATGAAGCATTTGGCAGCAAACAGGATGCAAAGTTGTATAATTAGTAAGACAAAGATGCCAGAAGATGCAAATGTGAATACCCATTCAGAAACACTTTGATTGTGTGGCTGATATTAAAAAAGTAACATACTGGCTCCAGGGAACTCAGTAAAAATATAACTGTTGACTTCAAAAGGCTTTGAACAATTTTGCAAACAATCCAGAATGGGCTGCATTACACTCCATTAAGCATTTTTCTTCTCCTGATTTTTCCTGACATTAATTAGAGCACTAGATTTCAGGGGTGACAGCCTCAAGAGCATTAAAACAATCAAGGTCATACAAACTTTGTTCTTTTGAATCACACTATACAATGGATTGCTGTGGAGGTAAACTATATACAAAAATTTACAATTTTTGCCTAAACTTCTGTGCATGCTTTAATGGAGGCCCTAGGTACATAATTGACTGTGATTGTACAATTTCTTTGCTGGCATTAATGAAAAATCTATCAGACCACACATCTCTCTACCCATCACTGGGACACAGCTGGGTCTCTCCTGTTGCTAAAGATGTTCATGTAGGTGCACTGAAGAAGATGGCCTTTTATTTTTCTAAGTACGGAGGTGGATGCCACCCACTGGCTCCTGTTCTCTGTTTATTATTGATAATTGGTCTCAATTATTGATAATTGAGTAAAACAAGAAGGGCCCAGGACATGCCGTGTGTGCAGAGGAGCACCAAGTCTCTGCTAATCCCATGGCACTGCCTCTTTGCTTCCTTGTCCTCACTGTTATCTTTGGTCCCATAGCTGGCCAGAAAATAGGGGGATTCACAGTGGGGCTAATAGGGATGGGATCCTGTAGGGAAGAGAGACTGAGGACCTGAGCCTGATCTATTATGTCTTTGTCTGGAAGAACTGTTCAGTGTCACTACACATTTATTCTTAAACATGAAACAATCTTTAATAT
The DNA here is from genome assembly GCA_013400915.1 of Pardalotus punctatus. NCBI lineage: Eukaryota > Metazoa > Chordata > Aves > Passeriformes > Pardalotidae > Pardalotus > Pardalotus punctatus. The sequence goes on along the minus strand of VZTX01026194.1, from coordinate 728,146 downwards.
AGTAAAAGGCTTTTAGAAGCTTTATAGATGATGTCATGGCTAAAATAAACCAAGCATTTTACCCACACTAGAGGCATATTATAAAATTGCTTTTATTCAGTTAAATGCAACACTTACCTGTAAGCCCAGCAGCTTCTGCTGATAAGAAGGCACTCCAGGACAGGAGGAAAAACAGACCTGTCTCCAACATAGGAAACTCACACAGCTTTGTAAATTTTGTCAAGTGCTAAAAGATTGCTAAGGAAAAATAAAAACCCAGCATGTATACAAGTTGAATTTCAGAAAAACTGCACAGCTTCCAATTTATCTCAAGGAGGAAAATCCAGAACAGGTTTTAAAGTCAGCTACTTTAAGTACTTTTATGCAGTTTGAATTAATACCTAGTCGGTTGCATCTGATATTATTTTTCCCTGAAAAAAGGAAAAGGAAGTAATTTTATCCAGTTTTATGAACAAACTGACATTTGGTTACATTTGTGTGAATGCAAGAAAGATCAAAATTGCTGATCTTTCTGCAGTAGCATTTTATATGAACTGTAAAACACAAGAAAAAATGCAGGGCAACAGACAGACCTTTCATTTCTAGCTTAGTTAAACTGGTGGACTTGTCGGTCACACTGACTGTATTTCCCTTGTACTTTTGTATAATTGCTGTAGCCTGAGTTCATAAATAAGTTGCTGTATTCAATAAATTCGTGTTTTAGCCTCAAAATACTTCAAAACACTTTCCTTAAAATACAGTTATTTGCAAATAATAAGATAAAGGCCAGAGTTCTGCCTAATGTTAAACATAAAAAAGAAATCTGTGGATTCTGACAAATAACATTTCCTGTCAATTTATGATTTGTCTGTTTGTTTACAAAGACTTGAGCCTAGAGTGAAAAGCTTCAGGCTCAAACTATAGATGGTCACTGTCAGATATTGCATATTTTTCCCAAGATAAATAGATTTGCTCCCTGAAAACAAACCATAAAGGATATTAAAGCTGTGACAACACCATAAGAGGATCCCATGGCAAATGATCCAGCAAAGATCCCTAGAAAATTTCCCACTGACTGGAAGAAAGCACCAGCATCAAAAGCATTAGGGTTCACCTTAGGACTGTAAATGGATATTGAGCTGAAAAGAAAACAAAGGGATGGGGGAGAGAGAGAGAAAAAGGAATAACAAATTCAATCACATTGTAACAATTTTGGAATCAATAATTGAAAATAAACAGTTTTAGGCACTCAAAATGCAAAACGAGGCTTCTGTGGGCTAATCGCAGATGAGAGCAAAGCAGATGGGGACTGGGAAGAACCAATTTATTTTCAAGGTATCACACTGGAAATAGTCTACTGCCAGTCAGTAACACTTTTATACTAGAAGTGCCATAAACAATATTGTTTCCAGGCCAACAAAACATTAAAAGGTGGTAGGTGTATAAGAAAACTGCAGGGAAGATAGATAACTTTGAATTATTTATTGGCCATATGTCCTCAGAGCAGTTACATATTCGCAAATATCCTTGATAAAAAGTGCAACTTTGTGGCTGAGGTTCAAATGGGTGACACAAATCACAGCAGGGACCACACGTGCAGCAGCAGTTTTGTCACAAACCACCAGGTAGTTCCGTTCTTGGTGTAACCCTTGATAAACAGAGCTGGAGCCATCGCAAGAGCTCAGCACAGGAAAGCTTGTGGACAAATGAAGGGTGGCCCACAGAAGGAAACTGCTGCAGTTGCCAAAGGTCATCTCCTGCATCCCACCCCGGAGTGCAGCCACCACAAGTGTTTTGGAATGGGAAAGTATGCCAGCAAAGCAAAGGGGCTGTGCACTAAATAATTCTTTGAGTGTCTCAGAGTTGTTATTTGCCACCAGTCCATTATTACCCAGAATACCAGTAACTCCATCTATGTATATCTTTTTTCTTGTTGAAATGTGCTATTTAACAGATACAAAATAGCTCTATGCCTCACAAACAAATTAAGCAATATAAATCTCTGTGTTCTGTTGCTTCCAGTACTGCAGGTCTTTTATGATCCTTGTCAAATAAAATGTGCTGAGCTTGGCATTGAATTCCAGAACGTGCATTGGATTGCTGGAAAATGGTCAGTATTTTAAAAATTAAGAAATTATAATTTTTAAAGAGTTGTGAATATTTTAAGCTTTTGGTTATTAAGGATGCGATCCTTGCAGTATGATGTTTTTTGTTTGGAGATAAGGCTTAGCGTTGAAGTTCTGTATGAAGGATTTTATAAACAGTTGCATTGAAATAACATGAAGACGTGAAAACATCTCTCATGCTTTCAGTCTGCAAAAATGGCACAAGGATTCTGAAGGCATATGGTGGAGCACCACTAAATATGAGGGGTGAATGCTCATGTACTACAACAGAAGTAACTCAGCACTAAAATCTATCTCCAGTTATGCTGATTAGCACCACCACAAAACTAGTGAGATGATTTGTAGTGGGAAGTGCTATTGATACAAGGACACAAAATATTGCTAGCAGAGGAGCTGCTAATCAGCAACATGGTATCTAAATTTTCAGTCCTTTTTCAACTGTGAATTTCTTAGACCGGGGATCAGTTATAATTCTTTGTTTCTCTTGCCTAAAATCTTGTAGGTGAGTCTTGACAGCAAAGCAGCCACTTGGTTCTCTGATGTTTGTCCCGACCAAGTACACAGAGACTGCAGCTGCTGTTCTGTTCCACTTAGGGAATTATAAATCAGGAAACGATCTTTCGTGCCACTGGTGCTGTGGCCAGCATTGAGCGGTGAATTCAGAGAGGTCCTAAAATCAGGGAAAATGGTTCTATTAGAATGATGGGCTCTGACCATGGAAGGGATGCTTAGGAATAAAAAAGTAAAACAAAGAAGGTTTTGACATGGAGTGAAAATTTATTAGTCAAATGTAAGCTATGGTCAGTAAATGGCTTGTTATCAAGTATGTTAATCTTAAGGCAAGAAAAGTTGACTATATAAAGACTGGTTAGGGTTACAGTTTGCTCTCCAATCTACCAACAGGATTCAGGTATGAAGAAAACTAGAAGAAAGCATCCTATTCTTAATGTGGTTATTTCAGGAACAAATATGAAGTGACTCATTCTCACTGTGCAATTTTTCTACTCAGTATGCCCCCCATGATTTTTTAAAAGCACCATAACACAACATATGCTCATTATGCTAACTGTGGTTTCTGGTCTAAATCTTTCTAGAACTCCTGTTTCCCTGCAGCTCAAAGAGTATCTACTTCTACTTTTCATTTTGCACTGTTGTGTAGTAGAGCTATTTATTTTTCTGGATATGTTTCTTTTTAGCACTGACTTTTAATCCTTTCAAGCATCCAAAATACACACTAAATTACCTGACAGTTTTTCTATGCAAGCTGCAATTTAACAGAACAGGATTTTGTCCTGTTTATTCCAGTACTTCCTGCCAAACCAATTATTTGACCTAAAAACAAAATTGCAAAGTTTAACACCAGAGAGAACCATAATTAAAATTACAGTGCCTCTACTCTTCTTCCTTTTCCTTGGAGAGCAATTCAAGAGGCCTGCTGGCATGACTTGTCCTCTCTCTAGCTGCTCTCTGTGCTCCCTGTACAAAAGGGGTTGATTGCAGTTCATTAATAAGCAGTGCGGGAGAGTTTGATACTAAATTTCAAACTGCGTTTAGTTTTTAGAGGCTTTCTAAAAGCAGAACTAATTTAGGGGAAAAAAACCCAGATTTATTTCTGTAAATTTGTATCAGAGGTGGATTAAGGGAGTCCTCAAAGTAAATGCAGAAGAAAACTGTTTTCAGAGACTGATAAATGAAAGGATTTAATGGCAAAGGCCTGCTTTATCTGCCACCCATAATGAGAAAGAGTGGAGGGATAGGAATGAAAGATTTTTGTTGGCTCCTGAGTGGATGCTCAATGTATGTATCTCACAAACACCTGTTGCAGTCCCTAATGCTTGTCCACACGTGAGCTTGGTAACCTCTGCCTCTCCTTCTGGCTGGAGTTAGAAACAATTCTTCTCTTCCTGGTTGGTTCCTGTAAGGATTAGCCAGCACTTTCTATACTAGAAAGCTATTTAGCAGATCTCTTTTTATTGCCAGTTTTTCTGTGTTTCCTTGACCAAACAACATTGGATAGGGTCAAGTGCTTTCCCAGCTTTCAAAAAAGGAGATATAGGCCAGATTGATTTCTGCAATGTGTTGCAGGTTAGGGTGGGAGTTTTTTCTTGAAGCAGATAGAAGGATTAACAGTTTGTGTCAGATGTACCACGCTAATCATTCCACTTCTCCCCCTCATCTGTTAAGATCACCTGAGGATGAAAGCTCAGCATGACAAACCCTTTCATTCTACATGCTTTATAGGGATCTAATACTAAAGGTCTGCATGGCAGAAGGGCTCCTGCAATAGAAAGCATCCAGTCACGTTTCCAGTTACATCTTAATTGATTGCTTTTTACACCTTCCGTTATTCTTAAGCAAAATCTCATTTATTCATAAGATTTTTTATTTTTCCTGTTAGTTTTCCCAGCCTGTGAGTACAGCACAATGTATTTTCCCTGGAAAAAAGAAATAAAATAGAAAGCACTTAGCATTACAGCAAGATTTTCCAGCAGTTCATGCAAGTTTTTTGAGGAAAAATCTGTTGTTGAGGTTAAATCTTGTAGCCTACATTTGTTCCTGTCTCCAGAGAGTTAATGTGGCAGTATCGAATAAAGTCATATTAATCAGCTTTAACTAGCAGAGTAGCATAAAGATTCTTTGTTTTGATATAAGCCAAAGTGAAGCAACACCTGTATCGGATGAATTTTAGAAAAAGGCATTATGCTGAAGAAAAGACACAAGCATCAGAAGGAAAATGTGTACAAACAGCAGAAAATTTCTAATAGAATTATGTAGAATGAGTTATGAGAAATAACCATTAAACAGACTGTTTAATTCCTTTCTTCCTACTGTCTATTTGACCAACGTGAATATAAACAGCTTTGGAGAGCAAGATTTCTTTCCACTTGCTAGGCCAAAGGGCTTCCTTTAGCCAAGTGGACTTCTTCCTCCTTGCCACTTCATCGTGTGCCATGTAATACTGCACAGAAGAGAATCAGGAACTATGAGAAGACAAGAAAAAAAATCTGAAAATACAGGAAGGCCAGATGTTCCTTAAAATACCTTCATTGAATTAAGTGGGATCTCCCTCAGGTGATAAAGAATTATAGAACTACATGGTGATTTCATCAGCTGCTAATTAAGAAAAATAAAACAGGCCAGAAAAAGTATTCTAGAGTTCAAGGTTGTTTTTAAGAGAGAAAGAAGGTTATTTTTCCTGAGATTATAATTATACAGGAAAAGGTAGGTCAGTATAGTGTCTTGGAAAACTTGGATCTTTCAGAGAAGTGGATTGAACCACAACATTTCTGTTCCCACACAACTTTTTGACTATCTACTTTTCCTAAAACTGTTGGAAAAAAGCCGAAAAGTCAGCGCTGTAATTTATGTGCAATATGTGTTTGAACCAGAAGCTCGAAGTGAAAGGCCACGCATGGCACCAACACCGACAGCTTCTCTTGGCAAGCCTTAGGTTGGTAGAGCCTTCTTAGGCTTCCTCACAAATGATCTCCTCACACAGGAAGAGCAAGCAAATAACTATAAAGATGAAAACAAATGAGGAAGTTTGGCATTTGACTATTTCAAGCCAATAATGCACGTATGAATCCCAGAAGGTTTGCAGGATATTGAGGCAAAGCAGAGACACACCAGAGCAAGAAGGCTTAAGACTGGCAGAAGCAGCTAATTTTAGCAGTTTTGAATCAAATATATGGATATCTTCTGCATAAAAATCTCAAACAACAGACAAACTTACTGTATTTTTCAGATGTGTTAAAACAGTGATCAGTACATGAAAAGAACACAGAGGAGTCTTTTGTACGTCCTTCTGTGTAAAGGAATTTGTCTCCATGGAGTTTGCTCCTGAGAGTATTTGCAAATTTTTAGATATTTAAGGTTCCTGAAACAGAGACTTCACAGAAATATAGACATTAAGCTTTCTATTTATATAGAGCTTTATATAATATCTGGGGGGGGGAAAAAGTGACTGGTAGTTGAATTACTGCCCCAGTGGCCAGCGTTTAAACCTTCATTATGGATACCCAGAACTTTATTCTCTTTGGCAATACAGCACATCATGGTTTTATTCCACTTATAACCTGGTTTCATCACACTGCTACTTAGTATTATTGCTTTTAATTCTAGAAAAAGTTCTAGCAGTTCTTTTAGAAACTATTTTCTATCTGGGCTTACACGGTTTCTTTTTCTCTGTGTCATGGCTTATTTTCTTCATCTGTTTTCTGATCTTTGTTCCTTTGTAGACTTTTCCAGAATTTCTAAAATACTAGAGGACATTTTATCTTGATTACTTTAAACCAAGCTAACATTTACTGTTGTTGTGTATGACCTGTTACTCTTTTTACATGGGTAACTATTTTCAGTTTCCTTCTATGTCCAGGCCTGATCTGACACACAGCAGCAGCAGCTTGTCAGAGAAAACAACAAATAAATTGTGTTGTTCCAGGTAGACCTTTCCTAATGCAGATCTTAGTTCTCATCTCCCTCCAAACATTGGGGACTGCAGAAAATCTGTCATTCTCCCTCCTCCTTTTTCTCCCAACTCACTATCCTTAGGAAGTCTGCTCTGCCTCCTTAGGGAACCTTAGAAAACATCGATCCCATTCTTGCCTTGAAAATTCCACCACCTCTGCCATAAAAGGACCTGGTGTCTCACCCACCTGGATGGGTTGAACTCAGATTCCCTGGTGCCCAGGAAAAACTTTGCAAGTCCCTGCTGACAGAGGTGCTGGACACACTGCATCCTTCTGATCCTGCTCAAACTTGCTCACTCCAGGGCTGCAGTCACTACAGACTCACAGAAAGGAGATGTGAGATGATAGTTTTGACAATGAATAATGACCTAGTGGGCCTGCAGGCAGAGCAATTTCAAGTCTGACATTGTCTCTGATCTGGTGTGGAGCTTCTCTACGCCAGTGCATCTGAGAAATGGTGTGCACTGTCATCTGTACAAGCATCTTAGCTGCTCATTAGCTTGTTCTAACCCATTTTTATCTTTGACAGAAAGAAATCCTGATGAACAGCAACATGGGCTTAAAATCTATGTAAAAGAAAACCAAGGCTTTAATAGTAAAATATGTTCGCATATCTCTGAGGCTTGGCGTAGGAATGTTTCATTCTCAAATGACTGCTATTGCTTCTAAATGTCTAATTTTCATAAATCTATTTGAAAATATCACAGGCACAGTGACAACTCTTTTCCTGCCCCATATCTCTGAGAGGAATGAAGCACATCAGCAGAAAACAGATGGCTGATAGTGGGTCGCCTGTGACAGCATGTGCTGTATTCTGTGTAATGTCTGACTGTCCTTACTTATGAGCTGATGATATCAAAAGGCACATAATTTACACGTTTCTGTGCCTGCAAATATGATCCTTTCTCATCTGGATATCAGAACTGTAATCCAACTCACTGTTTAATTTCCATTCTTTTTAAACCTCGCATGAAGAGGAAAGGCCTGTGTGTATCAAGAGCAGCTTGAAGTCTGTCATCCCAGTTAGGGAGCTTTTGGTGGCTTCAGCAACTGCAAAGATGCACATAGTGCTAAGAAAGTAGAAACAACCAAGGAAGAGATAAATATATAAGTAAAATATTATTGTATTAATACAAAGAGCTGTATTTCTCTTCTGCCTTGCATTACTCTGTAATCATTTCTGTGAAATAGATCTTACAAGGTCGAGCAGTACCATAGAAATAAGCTTTTTTTGCTGCAAAGAAAACATGACTGTGAAAGTTACAAACTGTCAGCCCTCTGAGTTAACAAGAAACAATGAACAAGGAAAAATTCTTTGGTCAATATCTTGAAGGAAAAGTGAAATAGTTTTCTATGTTATTTGAACCAAATCTGCTGCATGATGCTAATTGTGCCATAAGGGGAATTAGATGTATGTGTTAACACTGTTGCTGATGGTGGTCCATGAGCCTGAGCAATCTTTTTGCCTCCCTACCCCAACACCTGAGTTGGGAGCCATCATCCACTCCCAGCTGCCGCACTTAGACCCACCATCCAAACTTGTAACATGATCTCATGATTTCTATTTCTCTGGTAATCATGGGCAGCACTTTTCTTCATATATAGCTACATCTTTATCTGTTGCTAGCTTTACATTATTCTTCATTATAGCATTCTTCACCTTTGTGTTATCTTTCAATTTTTTACTTGTGAGCCGCTAGTCTCCAAAGTTACTTAAAGAGCTGAAAAATATTTATCAGAAACATTTACGCAACCTTCCCTTTAGGTGACAGTTCTTCCCATTAGTGCAGGGTGATGAGACCCTGGAATAAGGATTTTCTGTGAAAATGATATATCTCTCTTGAAAGTCAAAAATTGAATTAATGTGTAATTGCAAGTGTTCTGTCAGCATAGGAAAGAGTTTAATGTGCTCCTGAAGGCCTAATTTGATGCACACCTCAGGTTTATTTGTACAAAAGTGGCAAAACATGACACTGTGGGACTTCATTTACTCTATAAACAGAGTGCAAAGAATAAAACATCAGAGCACGTTAACAAGAGACCGACTGATGTGTCCATAAGAGGTAGGGAAGGGGAGGATTACTGGAAGGATGGGTGGTCTTAATTAACATCCCCTTTTTGTACAAAAATTTTGGGGATAACTCAAAGATGAGATAACAAAGCCTTTCAACTACCCTTGTCTTTTACAGTGACTTCACTCCTGCAAACAAATTTTACATTTGTCTGCGTCAGTTGAAGTCTACCTCCCTGTTGATAAAATGATGCAGGCTGATGGTTGCCTGCACAGAGCGTTAGAACGCTGCAGCAGATTACCAGGAAATCACTGTGATTTACTGTCATCCTGCTCCAGAGGAGAAACTGCCTTAAATTACCCTTACAGTGATGAGTATCTGAAGTAATTCTCCACTGATTCAGTGCAGTTGTACTAGATGTACACTGGTGTTACAAAAAAAGCGGGATGTGACCCAAAAACTTTAAGGAAAATTTTAAGCACCTTGGTTAGCCATGAAAAATCCTTTGCCCTTATGGGCAACTAGCAGAGATTAAATAGAAACAGTTTCCACTAAACATTTATTAAATAGTAATTTTCTTAGAATCACACAGCCCATGATTTTGTTCAGCAGCAGTTTAAGATTGAAACAACAGAAAATGATGCATATTTTATACCAAATAGTATTCTCTTCACTTAGGATTTGACTCATAACACTGCAGGAGAACCCACTAGACCCATGTGCACTGTGAAATACCCAGGGATGAATAGCAGCATTTCCTTTGTAATAATAGCTGCTTCTTATCCTTCACAAATTCATTGTCCTACTCACCTCACCCTCCTCCAGGGTTTAAACCAACTTGTCCCTGAGATTTGGCTGGTTAAACAGTACTATAATACACTGTAATCTTCTCTGAAATCCCCTTGAATGAATGTGAACAAAGGAGTGAGGGCCAATATCAAAATGCTTAGCTGATCAATGGAAGAACATATACAGCAGTTTCTTATTTAATATTCAAAGGACTTTTTTCTTCTGTGATCTCTGCTTATGAAAATCCTGAGACTGATGTGTTCAAGGGTGGTGCACCCCGTGTCTTTTCACAGACAGCATTCCAAATTGAGGGGCAGCCTGTCTGTGCACTGCCAGTACTCCCCGAGACTGTGAGGAAGCTCTAAGAGCCCAGTCCTCCTCATCTCGAGGAAAGACTGTTCTCTCTCTGCTTCTCTGCTCTTGTCAGGGAGACAGGAAAGAAGCCCCTTCTCACCACTGGTCTGCCAAGCCTCAGCTGCCCCGTGTAACTGCCCTGCTTGAAGTGTAACAGTGGCTGTAAAGCTTGCCTAGGAATGTTGAGGAGGAAGGACAGGATTGGGAGCATGATACAGGGAATATGCTACAGAGAATTGGAAGGTTAACTGAGAAAGCAGGAGAAAGGAAACTATCTTTGTGATTTCTACCAGATGTCAGTTTTATATTCTACCAGATCTCATTATAAAAATATAATGTATGAATTATGCGCTTTCATAGATGTTTCTCATGCACGAGGTGTAATTTTGTAAAATCTGCATAGATTTTAATATCTGGAGTACAATTCTCTATCTTCTACCCAGATTCTTAGAGAGACATTTTTAAAAAAAAATTAATGCTCCAAGAAATATTGTAAATAGATGTAAACAAAAATTGTCCGCATGATTTCTAATGTCCCCAGACCATACATTAGATGACCCTACCTCAGTCCTGACTTGTAACAACGTAACTTTGAGCTTGGTGCCAAAGATCCCTCTTGAGCCACGTTTTACTTGGGAAAACAGTTCCCCTCTCTCAGGTATCGCAGGACAGTGCAAGTGATATGAAGGGCAGGGCAGTTCTCTTGGAACTGCTTTGTGTTAGCACTGCAAGCTGCCCGTGGAGTTTTCCTTTGCATTAGTCATTAGCATGGGTCACATCACTTTTTCCCCCAATGAAGACACACCCTGTGTACTCAGTTCTCTCTGTCTGTGCTGCAGTTGACAACGTAGCTGCAATGGGAATGGGATTTTCAGAGCTCCATACCCCTATCGATTTTTCCATGTGCCCACCAAACAGATGATAATTTTTGCCTCTTGCTAATCTGGATTTGAGATGAGCCAGTAATCTAACGAAGAAGATCTTTTTAATCTCCTGAGCTGTTCAATCCCACCTACATTTCATTACTGAAAATATTTTCTATATTTTTCTCTTAAAAAATGGAACAGCCAGGGAAAAATGGCTTGGGCATCGTCTGAATGAAATGCTATCCTGATAACAAAGCTTCTCTCACAAATATTAGTTCCACTTCTATTACTTTATAATAAATGGTTGCAGCTGTTGCCATGGCAATTTTAATTTTTAAAAACGCATCCAACTGAAGACAAGAAATGCAGCTGTTGTTATGAGAAAGTCTAAAATAAATCCAGATGTGAATTGTATGATCTAGTGTTGGCAGTAATAATGTCAGAAAGAAAACATATTACATGTTTTGTTTTCTTGATATACTGGAGCCAAGGATAGGGACTTAGGGATACTCTGATTTTTATGTCTCTGTTCCTGATCCAAATATAGCAAATAAACAGAATGAAATTTCACATTAGGGAAGGCACTTCACTTCCTAGAAAAGATGGTCAGCCTTGCATAAAGAATGGCAGTAATATTCTTGTAGGAGAAAGGTTGGCCTCAAGCTCTCCTCATTTACCTTCCTGCTATTATGTTAACAGTTTATTTTTTACAGTGTATAAAAAGGAAAATCCCTGACATGGTAGAAATTTTAAAATTGCAATATTACCTATTGCTTACTACCTTATCACTCTATAGCCTGAAGTTCTTTAACCTGTTGTACCTTTCATGTTAGAACATTAAAACAAAATTACTGGACAGTGCTCTACAAAGAAAGTGTAATCCAACAAATCTCAATACATGTACTAATAGTCATCCCCTGGAAAAATCTGCTGTGCTGGGAAGGTATATAGTCCATCTAAGTCTCATTTGGGAAAAAAATATTTAAAGATAGAATTTCTGAGAATGTGATAGAAGAATAGGTCCAGATTTGTTTGAAAGTGAAAGAAAAGAGCTTGGGGTTCTGTCTCCGGTAAATGCTGACAGAAAAGCAATAGCAGAAGGCTGGAGCAGAGAGGTGTTTAGAGGCAGACTGCACAGCCTGCCACGGAATGGGACTCGGGCCGGATGGCACACGGGCTCGGAGGTGCCTTTGCATCTGTCTTCTACCTTTTCTCCTTGCTTGGAACTGCAAAAGGCTGCTCTGGCTGAAGCCCTTCTGAACTGAAGCTGGCTCTCCACAGCCTCGGGGGTTCATCTCAGCAGCTTGGGGCTGCTGAACCTTGTGAAAATTGGTTTGCTCAAGCGTTAAGTCAGTGCTGATTATGACACCTGCCAATACCTCTTGGCAATCTGGAGATTACTGAACTTCACTCATGGCAAAATTAAACAAAGACAGGGAATCACCACTTAGGCAGGGAATTTGATGTGGATAGAATTTCAGACCTAAATGCTAAGGCAATCAAAATAGTAAAACATTCTTTTTATCCTTAAAGACTACAGCAAGAAGAGAAAACAAGAAAACACACACTGACTTCCACCTTGGGAGATATTTTACTCAAAACAATTATAAATCTGTATTCCTTTATCCTTTGTACAGGAGTTTCAAATAAGTCAACTTTAAGCCTTGCTACATAAACACATACCACTTGAAGAATAATCTAAAAGTTAATGGGAATCTTGAAAAGAATCTGGATAATAAAATCTTACCCAACCCCTAATTTCCTAAAATAAATCACTTGATCAAAGAGACCTAATACCAAATATACTGGATGAGAGTTTTTGCTTTGATAAGAATGCATTATTCATAAGTACACATACTAAGGCTTTTGAACACACAACTGCTAGCTGATCGTGAATTATTCCTCAGTGCTAAGATTGAAAGAGTTAAGGAACATCTTCCTTTGTTAAAATTAAAGTATAAGCTATTGGCCTATCCAATGCACTGTGAAAAATCTCACAGAAATGATAGGCAGCCAAACAGACAATTTTTCTTTCTGGCTTTGTAAAAACTCATTGATTTATGGGTAAACATGTAGTATAACACATTAATTTCCACCACTTAGGTTAAAAATAAATACTCTCCCTAGACAGGAAGTTCTATGAGGCTTAAACACAGCCATTAATAAGAGGAAGATAATTCTGCCTAGCTTCATTACTCTCATAATTACTAGAACGTAGGAGTCTTGCCTCAGAAACTTTTGCAGTTGCCTCACTCTAACAATGCACAGTGAAAACACTCTGCAAGCTATGGACTAAGTTTTGATAATGCTAGAAATAGAATGCAAAACTGTGAACGTCCTATAATGAGAGTTTAGAAATACATTTAGCCTTACTCTCTAGGAATAAAAATACTGAAACAAAGAAGACGTATACTGTTAAATGGTTCAGGAGGCTGAAATGTTCTTCAGGAATATTTTCATCTAGCTGTAACCCTCTCCCAGAGTGTCTGAGGCAGGGAACAGCAGCCTGCTAGTAACTCTACTATTCTTATTTTTCTCGCTATCGTTTCTGGCTGTGCTTGCTTCAGATAAGTAGAACAATGTGGAAAGAAAGGTTTGATTTAAGTGAAAATAAACATTAAGTGAAGGCGGATAGAAAATGAAAATGCTTTAAAGTTTAAAAATTATATCACTTTTGTGAGACCTTGTAATGGATAAATTACTAAGGGAAAAATGTGAATATCAGTTTATTCAATGTATTGTTGGGATGCCATTTTGTTCAAAGTTTTAATCATATTTAAGCCTTCCTTTTTAAAATCCAAATCCTAATGTCACTATGTCTCCCCAGAAACATGCTGAAATTTCATTAGGAATCCAAGCAACATACACATACACATATCACATTCAGAATATGTAGATCATTATAATTAGCAATTAGTTAAGGAACATCAACATTCCAAATGCATTAAGAGCAAACTAATAAAAAGACTGGATGTCTTTCCTGGGTACGATGGTCTTTACAGGGAATGTCCACAAGTCCCATTGCCCTAAGCACAGTGGGAATGAACTGGCTCTGTCACACTGAGCTCTCTCAGGGCCACTTGCACAACTGCTGCCCTGAGTGTCTCCTGTCTCTGTCACGGCTTGTGGCTTCACCAAAATGCCACCATCGAGACTACACATTGCCATGTTGCATTTGCAATTTCCATGAAGACTTTTTTATCTTTCCTCTCTTTTTTTCTTTTTTTTTTTAAATTGGCATTCTGCAGAGCCAGTATAGAGAGAATACTTTTGTGCTTATCTTGGACACAAACCTTACAACGACATAATTACAAAGCTTTCTCACTGTACCACTTTGAAATTCAGACTTGTCATTTCTAAGGGGAGGAAAGAGGAAATTACCCATCTGTTTCCTACATATCTTTCGCCCTTGTGAAAATGTGACAAAATTATGCAAATTTTTAAAGGTTTCTGCAATGTTTAGTTGACAAATCTCAGTGGAGATCTGATAAACTTCATCAACTAAAAATCTTCCAAGATCTCATTTTTTTTAGGCATGCACCATCTAAAACTTAAATATGGCTTTTTCCCTGCCAGTGCTGGTCCCCAGCCTTCAGCACTGACCATCACATCCCCTGCCTCTTGTCCTCACTACCTCCTCTGTTTATCACAACTTAAGAAGGATAGTGAAGAGGTGCTTGCACCAGAAATGAAGTCAGGGTCTCTCTTGGCTTTAGGGAAGGAGGTTGGGTTAAGAGTTTACAGTCCTAGGTTACCTTCAGAAAGAATTTCTTTCTATCTCAGATGGGAGAGCTAGGGACTGGTGAGTGCAACAGCAGTGGTGGAGTAGGTCAGGCAATTGAGGGGACCGCGTAGAGCGAGACAGATATGGTGACCATTGTTTTGTGTGAAGATAAAGGAGAGAAAAGGAATAAGATTGAGACCAATAGAAAAACAGCTGGAAGCAAGGAGAGAGTGGAGCTCTATAGCCATTGGAATAAATTCTAAGAATAGAAATTTGCTGAGTCTCCTCATTTAAGTGCTGTGAAGTGCAGAAACTAGAGGTTTGCAGTCACTCCTGCTGTACCTGGCACTGGAGGAAGGCAGCTGATGTTACTGTTATCAATTATTCTCTTTGCTCAAGTGACAAAAGTATATCCTGAAACCATTAAAGGTCCTAATCAAAAAGGTGAAACGTATACTGAAATAATGTCTTGGGTATGGGGAGTGGGAGGTTTCTGTGTATGAAAAAATACACTTATAAATTACATTTGATTAAAATGTTTACAAAAGGTGCATCTCACTTCCTCCTTTGTAAGATATGAAAATTTCTGGGCATTGTGTAACTTTTGAGTACTTGATAACACTTGCATTATTTTGATGTGCTTTATGGACAGCTCCCCATGCACAGAGAAATATATATATGTATTTGCACATATGCACAGGCAAAAGAATTTCATGGAGAGTGATGTCAGTTCTAACAGCCTCTGTAGCTTAAGGATTTGAGTATTAAAAGATCAAGGGCTGGGTTGCAGCAGGAAGCAGTTTACCTGATACTGTTGGTTAAAAAAAAGGGCTTAAAGCAGGTCACAATGATGAAATTCAAATTGCACTGTAGCACAGAGCTTCTGGAGGGGTTTACAGAGGCATCACAAGAGACACCAGTCTCTCCTAGTGCTCCTGGGTAGCCACTGGAAATAGTCCATTCTCCCACAGTATGAATGGGTTTTTCTTTCATGTAATCATAACCTGGTCTCCAAAGAAGTACAGAATTTTTATGGAGTATCCTGTTGTGACAAACTCTCTGTCTCTTTGAGATAGCTGTGCTCTCCAACACTATTTCTGGGAAGGATTTGGGCAGTGAATAAGTGTTGTTGGCTACTCCACAAATGAAATGGTGGGAAGGTCTCCCTCACCTTTCTGACACACACTCCTCTGTGTTCTCTGCCAGGAAACATGAAACATATGTTGATTTATTTCAAGAACCAGACAGAATCTTACATACAGTCTTTCATCCAGAGAGGATGAAATGAGCTTTCTGTAATATCAATACTGTCATTTTAAAAGAAAAGGTAGTCTCTGTAAGTAGACTTACTCTGTATGTAATTATCTTGCTCTCAGAAAAATCTGTCTTATTCACTACAGAAAGGTTATTTGGACAACAAACAACATCTGGAAGAGCTCAAAACCCAGGCTGACTCGTACCAGGGTGTACTTCAGTTCTTAAGAGTTCCCAACGGAAATATTTGAAATTAAGAAGCTTTGATGGCAGTTTGGTCATTTGTAGGGGAAGTGTAGCTAAATAATTGCCACTTAGGTGTGATTTGCGAGGACTGCAAGCGGCGTTCTTAATTCTGAGCTTAAAACTTACCCATCTGTTTGTGTATGAATGGGCAGAGATACCTGCAGCCACTCTGATTTGATTGGGTCTGACAAGTACAGACATTCCCAGCTGATTTGAGCTAAGCTGTATCTTCATACATCCCTGAGGGCGATCTCCATAACTTTGCTCACTGAAATCTACTCTAGTTTAGCAGTCTGCGACTGAAGGCTGCCTGTTCAAATAACTTGCATAGACAAAGCAGTGCCAATTAGAGAACTGTGCTGGGCTGACCCTGGCTGGGTGACAGGTGCCCCCGCAGCCACTGCATCACTCCCTCCTCTGCAGGATGGGGTGGGAGGAAGAAGATAAGATGGAAAGAAGTTCAGGAGTGAAGATAAAGGCACATTAATAAAGCAAAAGCTGAGTATGAAAGCAAAGGAAAACAAAAGTTTTATTCTCTGCTTCCTATCAGTGGGTGATGCCCAGCCAAGTACGTGTAGCAGTTGCTCTGGAAGATAAATGCAGTAACATTTATCTGCCCCTTCTTCCTTTCTCTTAGCTTTTATTGCTGTGCACATCATATGGTATGGAATATCCATCCCTTTGGTCAGTTTGGGTCACTTGTCCTGGCTGTGTCCTCTCCCACCTCCTACCCTGGGATGCTGGAGGGACAGCGCTGATGCTGAGCCAGAGCTGCTCAGCTGCAGCCCAAACTCTGCTGAGTTCTCAACACCCTTCCAGCTGCCAGTGCAAAGCACAGCTCTGCCAGGGCTGCTGTGGGGAAAGGAACTCCAGCTCACACAGACCCAGCACCACAGTGAGTAAGACCTTTAGCATGTATTAACTAGACTCTAAGTAAAATTTTAATATGCCACTAATATTGGAAAAAGGGATATGAAATACTGAAATGTGAAAAAAATCGAGTGATGAGAATTACATCCTGAAAACATTCTGTTCCGAGTGCCCATTTTCATGCTGAAATTCCAGCTTTAACAAGCATTGCAGAAATTTAACAGCATTTTTCCCTCTGATTTAAGCATAACACTGGTCTGTACAGTAAAGCTCATGGACGAAAAAAGAAATGAAGTTTTATTAAGCAAGGACACAAACATTTTATGTGGGATTTCCTCTATTCTGGGAAAGAAGCTCTTTTAAAGTTCCTGCTAATAGCAAGTTTGGTTAGTTTCCCAGTGCTCACATCTCCTGTTCCAGATGGTCAGTGACGTGAAACTCTAATTATCATCACCAAAATAAGCTGGGACTAAACCCTTCCTCAAAGGTAAAAAGAGCAGATGGACAACCATAATTTCATTATTATAGAAATAATAGAGAAAAAGGACTCCTCATCTACCCTTTAAAATCACTCACTAACTTATTACACAATTAACTCCTTGCTCTATTAATTTATAAATTACTCTGTTATTTAGTTGAATGGCTGCTTGATATATAGGCCTTTCCAACAATATTTGGAATAGTAGCCAAATTCATCTTGTCTAAGGGGAACCATTAAGTGAAATGATTGGGGTGAGCTTCCATGCAGCATTTCGTTTGCTTTCCAGTTTTCAGGGGATTCTATTTTATTCTCCTCCACAATGTTACAGACATCCCTCCTCAGGAATCTTTGTGGGAATAAAATCACAAATGGTATTTATGTGGATTGAGGCAAGGCCTGTATCCAGAGATCCAGTCAGTAATTTGTCCAGATTTGTAGCTCACAGGCATTGAAATCCCTAAATATTTGCCAAGGATTCAAGGTCATGCAAGTCCATGGAGCAACTGTCCCTGTGCCTGCTGGGTTCCAGGGCTGGTTTTACTTTGAGCTGTGATTTCTGGGTCAGACTTTGCAAAGGCAACCCCTCACTCTAAACCTGCCACTGCTCAAACTGAGCTCATCCAGGCCTCAGTCCCTCCAGGTCTGCCCAACCAGTTAATGTAAAGACAGCTACAAAGAAGGCTCTGGGAACAACCCCCTGTATTTCTGGCAGAATCTGATTCCTTTTCTGAATTTATATTTGCTGCCTGATTGCAGCGTATCACTCTTTAGAACTGGCTGTCCTAATTCCTCTTCTGTTGCCAGTTTTCTACAGTTTAGCAGTAGATTTTGATGTACTGCATAAGGATTTCAACAGTCATTCATAACAAAACAATATAAAACTGCAAAATTGCATCAGAGAAAGATAATCAGGTTTTCCTCTGCATCCCTATGAGTAAACAGGATTTCCTTCCCTTTAAAGAGTTCTAGCTACAGGTTTATGTATCTCTGTCATGATCTGTAGTTACACCACGTGCCTTATCTTTGCTGTTTTTCCTAGCCATGCCTTCACAATGCCCATTTGTTGTTTTGCCCAGCTCATTTTCTTACATCTTCATTTCACCATCTCTTCTCACACTTAGAAATCTGTTTTCTTGAAGTGGGAAAATGTTGCATGTGTTGATACTTTTTACCTTTCTGTCACCTGTCTGATGGCACTGGTGCTTTTATTTCCCTATTTTCTTCCTGCAAAGCCTCTGTGCATGCTTTATACAGAAGTTGGCAAGGAATGAGCCTTTTATCATTTTGAAAAAGAATTTCCTAGGCTGAAGAGTTTTATGTGTAGGTGCACTAAAGCTATTAACTGTGTGTACATAAGGGCCCACTTATGGACAGAAGTGGTTTTTTACACAATTTCTTATGTACTGATATGCCTAGAATGTGGGAATAACATCTTGCCTGCACTCAGATACATGTTGAAAATAAGTAGAACTTAAATGTGTTTCTTTTTCACTCCAATGGCTGAGATAGTACAGTAAAAGACACTAAGAAATTGCATGAATACCGGGTTTAAAAAGTGTCTAAAAATAAAAGGGCTATAGAGAAACCAACATTCTTTTTATTCCTTTTGTGATGACTCAATACTGATGCCATTATACTTTTTGCCATTTGCTAATAGTGCCTAACAAATCTCAGCGTGAGGTGGGGGATTCAGGCTGGCAGAATTCAATGTGTTCGTAGACTGAATGAACCCCCAGGTGCCTACAGGTGGGGAGAAAACTGGAACAAAGGATTGGCTAAGAGAAAAATCTTTGTTCCTTAATTGACACACATAAAACAGGATGTTTTGAGACAGTATATATGGAAGCCCATGATGTCACTTTTAAAGGCCACTTTCTGAATATAACTGCAGTTTGAGGGAAAAATATGATGTGAGAACATTCAGCTGTCTTTCCTCTGCAAAATTTGTTATTCAGTGTACTCAGGGATCAAAGTGTGGCAAAAGCTATACAGAAAAATGCTGTAAAAATGGAAGGGCAAAGGATCCAAATTAGAGACAGTTCATGACAAAAGAAAAAGAAAAAAAAGAAAAGTATAATCATAAAGGGAGCTTCACATCTACTGAGATATGCATCAAGGAGGCACCCATCATAGCTTTCAAAGCCAATATTATTTCTTGCAACTCCCAGCTCCCAACTTAATTATTCATCAGCATAGTTACAATATCTGTTCTTGTCCTTTGCAGAACTGCTGATTTTAATATAGAATACACAAGGAATAACAATTAGAAATTGTGAGAAACAGGAAAATAACACTTCTAGATAATGGGCAGTTACCTCACTGGGCCAATGACAACATGAAACATAGACTGAATATTTGTAACTACATTTGATGTTTGTCAAATGTCTGTTTCTTCAGTCTCTGATTACATTTCTCTCCCATCTATGCTACCTTCAAGTTCAATGACATAATAACAGAATTAAAACCACTGAAATACTAACAATACAGGTAAACAAATACCTAGAACCAGAAAGGTTTAAAGATTCTTATTAATTTTCTATTTGAGGTCCATTATATCACAAGAGTTTCTTATACTTTGGTAAGATCTAAACGGTACTAAAACTAGTAATATGATTTTGCCAACCAGTAAGAATCACCACTGTGTCAGAAGGAATTTTCTTGTCTGCCAAAGATAATTATAGGGATCACTGTCTGAGAAAAGACAACTTTAGAGGGTTCTCAGCACAAACTGAGCTGAACTCTGGCTTCTGAGTTATTTCCCTGGAAAGTGATACTGTTTTTCAGTAAATTTGTTACCTTTTCAATGAATCAGTTACCTTTGCCACGTTATTTTAGAAAGCCCTATACAAGCTTCCAGGGCACCTTCTGCCAAGAAAGAATGGTTTGAGCATGATATTAACTTGTATAAGGTACGACTAGACTAGAATGAAAGTACTCTTTGAGCGAAAAAGAGGTAGGCTGTGACCTGAGTTGGTATATGTTCATCCTGGAAATGTTTTAGTGAAACTGTGAAACTGCTTTTACCAGGATTTTCCCCAGTCAGTATTCTGGAAAACAAAGTATGTAGGAAATATTTGTGGCATAATTAGTCATATGGGTTTTTCTAGTAAAAGCAGACATGTTTAGCAATCTAATAAGTATTGTCTTGTCAGGCTCTAGCCATCATTTTTCTTTAATACTTTGAATTCTTAATGTTTATTTTCTGAGAGAATTCTCACAAACTTTTTATTTAAAGGACAATTTCATCTTCATAATGAAAAGTTGTAAGGAGCTCTGGAAGTTATTCCTATAGGAGAAAATCCTTCTTACATCTCCAATGCCCTTGCTTAGAGAGGCCCTTGTGTGTGTGAGCTCTCCCAGATGCACAACAGCTTGTCAGCCTTCCTGCAGCCACTGCTGTCAATTTGAGTCACAGTGATCCCTCCTGCACAGATTATCTCAAAATAGCACAGTATAAGTGAATTCTTGCAATTATCACAAACACCCAGGTGTTTGGTGTGGCAGGATGGCCAGAGGAGAGTTGTTAAATTGGCCCGGAGAACTTGTGTCCTTGGGTAGCGTTTTCTGAGGGCAGTTGGCCACTGGCTGTACTCACCCTTGCAGCAACACACAGCTAAATCCATTGGAAAAATGCGGGGGTAGCTGGTCCTGCTGCTGTCCTGCTTAAAGTAAATGAAAACAGCACAGGAAAATAGAGATTGGAGGGAGAAGCAGAAGGAAAGGAGAGAGATCAATCTAAGCCCTTGTTGGCAGACAGCCATACTACCTTCACCTTGCCAAATTGCCACCTCCAGACATAAGGGCCTTCTCTCTTTTCTCTTCCTGCCTTTCCTGCAGTGAGTCACTCCTGCAGACATTATCTTATTTATTCTGTTAGATAATGAAAGACAATGTGTATTTTCATATTCTGTTTTTTCTGGTTGTCATTATATAGTGTACTAAATTACTTACTATTGCTTTTCCAGATTTGTAAACATTATTCTCACACCTTTTTAAATAGACTTCTATTGCTGTAATTATGAACATGTTGTGTTTGCACACAAGAACAGTATGGGTTACAGGAAAAAAAATAGCTGTTCTTTTGCAGTGACAGAAAAACAATATTCTTCATTTAAGCTCAGGTTGGTTTAGTGGGGTGTTAATGACCTGAAGCTGACATTGCTAACAGTATATCTTTACTTAAAATGCTACAGGAAGGGCATATTGGGTTGCAGAAACATTGTATTTGTGCAGAAGCTGATTATTTATACCAGAGAGTAAAGAAATGTGAAACTGATGGTGCCATATATTCTCTTCAGCCTCTACAAATGAGTATAGAAATCAAAGTATCAGTCACAGTGAATATACAAAAAAGTACATCAGTTTTCCAGTGACAAGAGATTCTATAGTAAAGATTTGTAATCTCCTATGCACAGCAAAGAAAACATGAGAAGAAGATAGGCTGAGGTGCATAACCTAGACTTGAGTACCGGGAAGAGTAGAGTTTAGAAAGTCATGAATCATTTACTATCTGATGGGACTTTTCTTTTTAGATTTGTTCTGCCTTAGAGTTGCACCTTTGGGAGATCCGTGTGCTTTGGCACCAGGGTGACTGAAAACTAGAGAGACTTAAAACATTCTGGGTTCCCTTGACTTGCTTGGAGCCTTACTGTTCTGTCTGGGAACCTTGCACTAACAGGTGAAGAGTCTAAAAGAGCTGGAAATGTCTAGGCTGTTATTAAACAATGCCAAGGAGAGAGATAAAAATCTCAGACTTATTGTCACCTACATGCTTCTTTCCAATTCTAATAGCTGCTTCAGTGCTTCTCTGTCTGTTCCCTCTCCCGAGTTGTCTGGTCTTTGCTTAGTTTTCCTTTTGTGCATTTTATTATCTGATGTACCAGACGCTCTCCTAAGTGACACATTCCAACCGCAGTCCCTGGATGTGACAGCCGTGCTGTATCTAATCGTGAACTGCTGTGCTCAGACACTTGACCGTGTTTGAAAAGATCGCTCTTGCTCTGAAAACTGTGTGAGGAGTTTAGTGTAGGGGAATGCTACTAGACTGATAATTGGAGAATGATAAATAAGAATGCTCTTTCTTTTTTGTATTGTGAAACAAATTTTAGGGGATTTTTTTTGCAATTCAGTTACTATAAGTTGAAACTGCATGGGGCTTCAGGCAAAATATTAAGCTCATTTTTTAACTACTGCAAACTCTAAGTTTTTTCCTGAAGGATAGGATAAATTCTAGTTCAAGGGACCGTGTTTGAAGGAGAAAGTTGGCACTGAATTGAGGCTTACTGTGAAGCATCTCCAAGCATTGTGGAGAACTGAATTTGGTTTTGCAGTTCTGTTACTTTTAAGATTATCTGAGAGGATTATTTGTATTTCTAGCAAAGCTCCAGGAAGCATATAATACATGTAGAGTGGAGTAAACTTGAGATCCCGTTAATCATGTACTCAGCATCTGTGTTTTTAGGACAGCACATACTTGTGTGATTTTGGCTCATCATTTGTGATCTGCTTGAGGATTCCTGAGAATAAAAAAGCTATATATAAATTTAAGATAATATTATCAGCTGAAGCTCTGCCAGCTTCCATAGACAGAAGTAGATAAACTGAGAAACTGTGTACCACTTTGTGGTTTTAATCTTGGAAAATAATAGTTTTTCCAATATAAAAATAAATAGAACCTGTCTAAAATAAATAGAACCTATCAAAAATAAAAAGAACCTGTCTCAGATTTTAAAGTCGCCCTATGTCCTAAGTGTTCATTTTGCATAATTTTTTCAAGATACCTTGTTTAGATGAGAAATCATAATAAATTAACTTCACCATTTTACAGAATATACTGCTCTCTGGGTTAAAGAACGTGAACTAAAATTGCATGCTGGATATATAGTTGCTATTAACAGCACTGGAATTCTAGTGTTTAACAAACCAAGAAAAATTCTAAATCTATATCTTTGTAACAAAACCTTCAAATACTGTAGCTATAATTGAACAAACTATATCAGTGAGAACAATATCAGTGATTAAAGCTTTCATTATCTCACCAAGTAAAGAATGCAGGTGGGTGTAACTTACTGTGTCAGCACGATAGCCACAGCATCATTTAGGACACTCTCTCCAAACAGGAGTGTGTATAAATCTGTATCCACATTCAGCTCATGGAAAATTGCAAGGACTGTCACTGTATGGAAACAAAGCAAAGGGAGTTGTTATGTTCGTATTCCTGTGGCAGTTCAAGAAATAAAGCAATGTTAGAATATTGGTTTTGAGAATCCCAGTCCTATATATTGCCTAAGTGGATAAAAATATGAGTTAAAAAGGATCCACTGGAATATGTAAGATCCTTAAATTCATTAAGTCTATGAGTTTTGGTGCTTCAGCTGAGTTAGAAAGGAGCTTTCCCTCTCACACAGAGAATCCTGCATAAATGAAAATGTCACAGCATATTTCAGCATATATATATATCACAGCAGGGTGATCTTGTGACCACAGAGGGATAAGGGTGCTGAAAAAACTTGGGTTTTGCTGTGGATTTTGTGTATGCTAAGTAGTGGTTTGCCCGTTTTAAGAAGGAGATAACAGCACCTATCCATCTGTTACTCGTGCTCGCTGAGGAACGCGCATCACAACTGCCCTGTCCGGACCCACACTGGGCTTGGATCCTGCCCATCTGCCCCTGCGGAGCCCCTGCCCCAGGCCAGGAAATCTGACACCTGCAGCCCATTCCACGGTTCCTTCAGCATGTCCGCATCGAAACTCCTTCCTTCTCCCTGAGTTACACCCTGTATTTGATTTTCAGTTTACCAGTCCAATAGAAAAAAGAGAGTGTGTTGAATTTAAACTGAAGGTGAGCAAATCATTTGGACACGCATCCTCAGGAGCATTTAGAATTTTGGTTCATATTCAGGTAATTAAGTCCTGTAGATATTAACTTAGGCCTTATCTCTTTTGTGCCTCAGTTTCCTTCCCTGCAGACAGGGAATCACAGTCCTTCCTAGGGTCTATCTCACACTTCATAATCTCTGGCTGAAGAAGGCTGTCTATGTTCTGTGTATGTATTGTTCTTATTATTATTTTCTCTTTTTCACGGAGAACGCAGACTTTTCTCTTTTCAAACAGAATTTAATGTAAAGACCCCCAATTATTTGTCTGGTTAAAAAGTACATGGGAATTCACTGCTTTTCTGGTGCTCATTCCAGTTCATAATTGTGCAACTGACTCAGTCCTCATAGCCCAGGAATCCCAAAGCTTAGGAGTGCCTCTGGGATGCCATGTTCACATCTGACATTTTAGAAAGGAAAATCATATATTTTTACATTTAAATGACTGCTGATAATTCACACAAAAGCTTGACCAGCTGATTATGTTTTGTCTTACTAACATTTCTTGGAACTTTGAAAGCATTACTGCTAAGATTTTCTAAATGGCACTTAAATATCTATGTAATCTCAAAATCAGTTTATAAACCCAAAATAGATTCTCAGTTCTACTGTGAGATTTTATGTCAAAGTGATCTCTGTTGATGTGTTATCTCTGAAGAATTTTGGAAGTGTTATTCTACAGAAGACAATTTGGGAGATGTGTGTAGCTGAACATTTGCTGATATAGCTATATTTAAATTAGATTGTTATATTTAACCATCCTGGTAACCTCACCCATCTACTCCCACTGCAGTCATAATTTAAACTGGGAAAAGAGTTCTTTGCCCAGAATAGCTCAAAGGTGTAGGCAGAGGCTTTATTGACAAAAGATATTTTCTTGGTTCACCAACATCTATATTCAGGTTTTTGCCTGATTAGCAATGCTGACTTAATGTGCTAAATGTGGACTCCGTTTAGTCTCCTGCTCTCTACTGTCATTGGCATAAAAACAGGCTTGTTTTCTAGAACTATTTGCCACTTTCAGCTTTTGCTTATTAGCTAATTAGTTTGTGCTCTCATTAATAGTCCCTGTGATAATGACAGAAGGAAAAGAAAACAGTAATCAAAGTCCAATGTACTGCTGGCGTGTGTGAGTAGCAGGCCAAGCCAATTAGACAGATGCCTACACATTCCTCTCGCCTCCTAAGTAAACAACTTTCTCTTCTTGCTGTCTCTCCCAACTTTACCCCAAAAATACGACTAAAAATCTTTTCAAATGAAAGCAGAATAATAAAGCAAGCAATACAGTGATGCATCAATTGCCTCTTCTGGGAGAAACTGCTCAGTTTACCCAGTTCTCAAAAAGTATCTTCCATTTCAAACATTTTCCAATTTCCAGTGGAGGTTGTTGGATCTTTACCTGTCCCTGACTGAAGGGTTCTGCTCTCTGCTCTGTCCCTCTGCTTCTCTGGCCCAAGACAGGGCAAAGCTCAGCCCTACCACTGCTGACAGATAAATATCTGATCTGTTTTTAAAGAACTGAAATAGTGCTGGTACCACAAATCCCAAAGGAGACTAACTCGCTCTTCAGTATTCATACAATTTATAAATGCAGTTATTCCTGAATCATGTCTAACTCAAATCTCCCCTCCTGCTCTTCAAGTCTGTAATTTCCATTCCTAGCCTAATGAGAGACGAATAATTTGTCATATTTATTCCGATTTTCTTTCCAACAGCATTTTGTCTATTCAAAGATGAATTTCAGACATCTCCTCCCTAAAATGACTCACTTCTTTCAATCTCCTCCTTTCAGTAATGTTTTCTTGCCCTCTAATCAGCTCATATCTTTCCTGAAATACAGTCCCTAAAACCAGATCCCAGTAATGTAGTTGACACTTGCTGTCAAGAAATAGAATTAAAAGATGCTGTAGAACATGTTAATAAATCCTGTTTTCCTTTTTTTTGCTACGTATTGGTACTTATGACTCATTTTCATAGGTTGTAAACTTGAAATCCTTTTCATAAGTGAATGCTCACTTCTTGTCTGCTATCTATGAAGATGCTTTTTTCTCAGTGTAGCGTTTATCCGCATCTATTTTAAATCATTACAGGAATCATATTGAGTTCTAATCGTGTCTTTCAAAGTGTTTGCAATCTCCTTTCAGCATAATATTGTACAATAAAGAAACACCCTCTGTTGCATTAGCCAACTCATTAATGAGAATTATAAACAGTTTCTGCCTAACAACAGAGAACTGCAGGATCTTTAGCATCTCCACCCTGTTTAAGAGCTCAGGGAAACATTTTCACCTTGTTTTGACCCCATAATCACATTTGCCTTCATTAATTATGAGAACCTATGGGCATAGGTCAGAATGGACACATTAAAAGGGACATGATACTCTGCTATGGAAGAAAGCTAATTTAAGTTACCTCTGAATAGAATAATAGTCTAGAACAGTCCTCATGTCCAATGAAGTCACATCATGTTTTGTCTAATGGATGACTTTAAAACTGAAGGGAAGTAATTTTAAAATAATCCTGTACCACAATAACATATTTAGTGTGTGAGAACTTTGATGTCTAAGTAAAGATTGTAGATGCTGCACTGCAGTCAGCTTGGCCTCTGGCTTTCTGAAGGCATTGCTGAGGAACAGTAGCAGGGCTTGGTTTTTGTGTGGTAACTACTCAAAGACTTGAATAATTCATTAGATACATTATGTATTATAAAAATACCAAACTACTTTTCATTAAAGTACACAGCATCTCTTATTTCAGTGTAAGCATATGAGGACAGAAATAGAGGTAGGTAAAGAACTGGCTGGAAGGACAGGTCATTGGGGGAGTACAAACACCTTTTGTGGCAGTAGAAAACTGACACAAATAGAAACAACTTGTACCAGAGCTGCTGACTCAGAAAGGGTTGTGAACTTCAGTTAAAAATTCAGTGATGGGAAGCAGAAAATAGTGAGGGATCTAAGACTTTCACAGTATTTGTGCCAATATAAGTCTGATTCACTTCTTCCTTGACTTCATGGACTGAGGTAACATCTGTTACATGCTAAGCCCAACATGATTTTAACTGTACCCAAGTCATAAGA
The DNA here is from genome assembly GCA_013400915.1 of Pardalotus punctatus. NCBI lineage: Eukaryota > Metazoa > Chordata > Aves > Passeriformes > Pardalotidae > Pardalotus > Pardalotus punctatus. The sequence goes on along the minus strand of VZTX01026194.1, from coordinate 701,021 downwards.
AGTGTCTGTGGAGCTGGTTTGTGAAAGGCATCTTTTGACATGTGTAAAAACAAATAGTCTTATAGATTCCTGTAAAAAGTGTATGTAACTGAAATATCATCAAACTACAACAATCCTTGTGCTAACTGTACCCAATGCTGCTTTGCTGTTACTTTTAAAAGAATAAGGAAACTCAGAAAATAATTACACCATTATATAAAGTACTGGTAGTATTGTACCTTAGTCTTCTGACTAAAACTATTAATATCTTTCACAGCTCATGGGCCCAAATTCTTTTAGGAGGGCAGTATCAAATGGGAAGAAAATAACATGAGAGAAATCTAACTGTTATTTCCTATTGACTTTGTCTAAAAATAAAGATTCCAATTTGAATTATAGACTCCTTTGTCTATTAATAAGTCACAGCACTCACAGATTAGTTCACTGGTGAATAAGAAGAAAGCAGACATATATTTTAATTAAAAACACATTTATAAACAGTCTTACATAACCAGTGTTTGAAACACATTACCCTGTTGTATTTATAATTATGCTTCTTAATGCAAAATCCTTTGATTTAGCGAGAAAACAGAAACTGCTCTGATAAATATCCAATTTTATCAATAACAAGAGCAGCGCAACCCCCAGCTCGAGTTCAGCTGTAACCATAGTAACTTCAAACAGGGAAGAGCCTTGTGATTGCCAGTGTGACCAAAGGTAAGGGAGTTTCTATGGCTTAGAAATAGCTGTGCTTCAGCAAACCCTGTGAGGGTAAATCTGTTTTCTATACTGGAAATGTCAAAAATTTTTAAAAAACCAAACAAAACAGAAGGGCTAAAGGTGTGTGAAACGTCTTTGGATGGGAAGGTCACTGCCCAGAACCAGTTGCAGCAGCTGTGGAGACTGCCAGGGCTGTACTGTTGGCTTATTTTGGTGGCTGCGGCAGAGGTCCCGTATTTCCACCCCTGTGCCCGGTGTGTTCTGGTCATTATTCCTTTACAGCCAGGGGCGCCCTGGATCCACATAGGGATGTGGGCTCTGAGGCTGCCTGTCGGTCACAGAGCCCAGCTGTGCCGCCATGCCCGGTCCGTGGTTCAGCTGGCAGCGCTCTGACGGGCACACACCAGGGGCTGCGCACCGCAGCATCCCCTGCTCAGCCGCGGGGCTGCTGGGAGGAGCGGCTGACACTGCCGAGAACTCAGGGAGGAACTGCTCTGTCCCCTGAAGGATCACACCAAATCACTGCCAGAGTCAGGGTACATTAGAAACCAAACCCTCATACTGACACAAGGAAACCCTTTCAACAGTGAAACGGTGAAATCTGCGCTGCTTTATGCAGATGAAATAACAAGATATGATTTCCTTGACAATGTGATAAATTATCCCTGTTGATCAGAGTAAAGAAAAATGTGAATACTGGTCTCATGTTTTAAATCAAAGAATAACAAAGGGATAATTTGGGAATTTTAAAATTCTATTTCTTAAAATTTAACCTCTCACCTGAAGTCTTAAAATGAGAAACTTTCTCTACTGAAGATAATAAATTATTGGAAAGATATGTTCTGTGTAAGACGAACGACTTGGTTGTGAGTAACCTTTTGTCCTTGAAGCTTCTAACTTTACTTTCTAGAGACATCAAAGTTTTTTGAGGCATCACAAAGTACTGTTGATATTTAAGGATCACAGTCTATAATGCAAAATGCAGTCCCAAGTATATCCAGTCATAAATTAATTTCTTAGTCTTAGCTCAAGTGCTACTTTTCTATGTAAGGGAACACACAGCCTATAAGAGAAAATCTTCTGAATTATTTTTAAGCAAAAACATCTAGATTAAAAATCTTCAGATAACCTTCAGAACTAAAACTTATAGAGTGCTATGACATTATTTCCTTCTTCTTAGCAATATTAGAAAATTTTAGCTGGCATACATTTGTTTACTGCCCTGACAGTAAAAATCTTTATTTAACACATAAACATCTATCAGTCATCTTTACTATTACAAATAAGGAGCTCAATCAAACCAACTTCTGTCAGGTCAACAGATAAGTTTTTAGTATCTTTTGAGACTTAATTGCTTTCCACAGCCAAGGGAAATTAAATCTCTTTTTGAAATGAGTTTATAATCCTACACAGTAAAGAATTAAATGAAAAATCATGTAGCAAGTCTGACAGGAATTTATCATCTTTAGACTAATTTATTGTTGATAACATGAACAATATTTTACTAAAGATTTCCTTAAAAACTCCAAAATGAACCCTATATATCACACATAAAATCTTTACACTGATTATTTTATGCCCTAATATGTGTCAGTCCTCTAGGACACCATATTTTAACTGATTTCGGAATGCTAGTGAGCTCTTTACATCCTTGAGATTATAATTTACTGGCAAATCCTACAACACAATGAAATATTTTCAGCAGTGTTGACCATTTAATTAATGAAAAACTTAAAACAAAATTCTCATAAATCTTTGAGGGTTTGAAATTTATGGATAAGATTAGTGAACACATGAAACAGCTTAGAATATTGTGAATTGATAGCAGAGGGAGAAAGACTAAACATTAAAAAAACTCGGATGTGTACTATATAAGCAGAGGAGTAATTACAAACAATATTAATCAATGACAGTTGGTCACACTAAAAATAGTTTTCTCAACTGCAGCTTTAGCTTCTTAAGCCTGTTTAAAACTCTGGGGAAAGTAACCCTTGTCACTTATTCCTTACAGTGCAAGAGGAGCTTCTGTATTGGGTTTTTTTTTTTTTCCCCTCTTGATTGTTCCACATTAATCAGTGGTGATTTAATACTCTTATAATCAAAATCAGTGCTTTTGTCTTATATATTACTCGTCATAAGTCAACATTTATGAAACTAAATAGTCTTGGACTGGAAAATGGAGAAGAAACGAAGCCAGCTGCAAAACCCTATTCATAGCACTATCAGTAAACATACTTGGAAATTGTAAAGATGCTTTTATTCCCTAAGCAGTTTATTTTCTTAGGTTTTCCTTGTGCTTCCAACTTCTGTGTTTTTCTCTTGTTCTAAAGATAGGCTCCAATCATGTGCTGAATCTTATTAATGTAGCTGGAAGTGGCAGCATATTCAATGCATGGATTAATTTGAGAATAACATTTTGATGCAGCTTTTACAGTAATCTTGCAACAACTGGTTTTGTGGAAATAAATTGTTTTATACTGTCTTTTTAAGCCATCAGGATGATAGATCACAAGCCCAAAATATTTTGTTAAATATTGATGGTTCATTTAAAGACGGGAAAAAAATTGTAGAACAGTATTGCTTTTTCTCATTTCTTTTAGAAGCCAGGAATTCAAGAGCTTTATTCCTAAGTTTCTCAGAGAAGCTTCTCAAAGGTAGTTCTTTTACACTAATGCAGCATTTCACATGCATCACAAAATGTTTTCTGTTCCATCTCCTTTAACAGCTCAACTGAAAATTTTGCAAAAATACAATGTACTCTTGCAGAATTTGTACTTTGTCTTAGTAGATACAATGGAAAAAAATCTGTTCACCATCTCCTGTACTGTGTTCCCACTGTTGCAAATAGCAATACTTTCCTTTTAATATCTGAGTACTCTTATTAACATTTTCAGCATAACAAACCCTGGACAAATCTATGAAACGTAGTCTAACTTTGAGATTAGCCTGGCTTAATTAGAAGGTTGGACTAGAAGACCTCCAGACATCCCTTCAAATCTAAATAATTCTGTGATTCCAAAATTGACTGAGTCTGCTTTCCAGACTTTACCATTTACTGTAGCTTTAGGTTTTAAATCTCACATCTGCAAATTCAAGTCAATTTGTTGGTATCTGGTTTTTTAGAGTTGTATTTCTCATGCGTTCAAGTTGTAACTGATACCTCATAAACAGTATTTATATTGCCAAATGGGAAAGCTCCATTCCCATATCTTTAAACTGGGTGAGATCACACGTGGGTGTGAGGTTGTGATTATCAGCTGTGAGGCTCCAGGTTCCAGCAGTTCTCATATCAGCAATCAACAGGCGGTGGCCTAAAGGACGGAGAACATTTTCCCAATCTCTTCAGCAACCTCAATTACAAAGTTCGTGAGCTAAACCTAGGAAAACCAGTTACTAAAAAAACCACAAGGGACCTCTGGAGCTGATTTGACGTACGATTATCAGAATATCAGATATTTAACAGCTAAGGAAAGTAAAAATCAAGAACAGAGACTTTGAACATTTCTATGGCATATACAGTTCTTATTTAGTCTTCTGACTTTTGAAAAAGTAACTTATTTGAAATGTTACCTGGATCTGTGGCAGACATCAGCGATCCAAAAAATAAACAGTCAGTGAAGTGGAATTCCCATTGCTTTAATTGGCCAGTGTGTACCATGGCCTTCACAAAGCCATACATTATCAACCTGTCAGGGCAAAGACAAGACTGGTATTCAGACAGAGTATTTGATACTTATGTTTAATTTACAGTATTAAACAGGTTCTTATTCTCTTTAGCTTCTTTTCAACGAATGTATCACATGAATACTGAACATAAACTAGTATCATATAAAAATTCTATTTCCTGTTCAACTGTCAAATATTATATTGAAATGTCAGAGACGATTCCAAATCAAAGGTTTTCTGAATAATTTTCATTTTCTTGTAGCAGAGAACAATGGTTTGGGCTGTTTATTTTTCAAAAGGAAAGATAAGGTAAGCTTAAGAAGACATTATTAAGACTAATTTGTCTAATGGAGAACATTTAAACAAAGGCAGTTCTACTATCAGCTCTGTGGCTTGCTCTGTATTTCTAAATGAATCGTTTTATTTTATCAGTTTTTAAAGGTTATCGATGCTCAAAGTTCCACAGAAGGTCTCTAAATGGGCATATTTAACAACTCGCAGTGACAGGCAACAAATCACACTTCAAAATGCACTGCTACAGCCTCACCAGTCTCACAGGAAATGTTATCACTACTTTATATAACTAGGCGGTGCTCTCTGAGATGTGCATTCCAATAAGAATATTGAAATAACTTGAAAAAAAAAATTCACTTTTTGTTAGAACCTGTTGCAGATTTTTACAATTTTGTACGTTTTCAGTCTAGTTAATAATAAACCCCATTGCATTCAATAGCTGTTCCATAAACACATAAATCGACAACTGCGCTCTTGTAAGTACCGACTCTAAACCAATCATTTAACCAAGTTCCGTGTGCTCCTCCCGAGCTCAGTTTTGCCCTCAGCTATCCTCCTGGGGTGCTCCCAGAGTCACGGAAGCACAGCAGAGCTGAGGGACAGATAAAGTGCAATTAGCAAACAGCCTGAGAGTTAATTACAAATGCCTTTCAGATACTTCACGGAGCTCAGTGTATCGCACAAGGAGGGGAGCAGACAGGTCACCTCAGCATTCCCCGGCGGCCCTGAGTACTTGTGTACATATTTACAAAAGCTCTTTAGCAAACAATTCACCACCAATTGCCCTAAACACTGTATCCAGCTGTGGGTCTCCTGGATTGATGAGCTCGCTTTCTCTCCCTTCCCGAAGAATAACGACTCAACACCCTGCAGCGAACTTAGTCTTTTTATCCCCAGCAAAATTTGTCAGCTTTAAGGAATGAGTCCTTCAAAAAGTGACTGTGGTGCTGCTCTGCCAATTTTCAGTTGTCTCAAAAGCGACAGTCATGGAAGTGAGCATAGCCATGTCTTTTAGAAATAATTGCCCAAATCTGCCTGCAGTTTTGACCAGAGATACTTTTCTTCTTAATCTAAAAAATATTTTAAAATAGTAAATAAAACTAAGTTCTAACTATTTGGCGAATTTAGTAATGATAATTCTACATATTGAAGAGTTGGATCCCAGCTGGATACCTGAGCTCCCAATGGCAGTGATATGACACAACATCCAGTACTACCCAACACTGCTGTTCTTCATGGAAATCCAACCAGGAAAGTGTGCCCCAATGGCAGCAGCAGATTAATCCCAAGGAAATGTTCTGCACTGATGCCCCTATTGCTGTTATAAAGTAGAATTGGAAAAGAATAGTCCTATTGATTTTTAAGCCTGCTGTCATTTCATCTGATGCATACATATATTTTTAGCAAGTTTACATCAAATTCCAGTAAATTTGATTGCTTTATTAGTCTTCAAAAATACATTTAATATATGTTAAATTTTTATTAAAATGCCTATTAATAAGTTGTAAATAAATCAAAACATCAGTGACTCTGAATTTCCTGCAGAATGTTCCTGTCCCACTGGAACATGTTGCCAGCCCAGTGCTCTCTGCTGACACAGAGCAGATTATTGGCACCAATGGAGTTAACATAAGAATCCCTGAATCTGTTGAGTAGGATAGGGCTTCTATTTCCAATTCCTGTCTGTGAGATCATATTTTTTTACTTTTTTACAAATAGAGAATGCTAAATTATTTTTTAATTGTTTTAGAATTCCAGAACTGAGATCATCAGGGCAATATAAAGGACACAGAACCTGAATTGCAAATAAAATCATAAAATCTTAATTTTAAAATCATACTGCAAAGTAATTTTATTTTATATAGTTTAGTTTGTTTTATTTTAATCTATATTGACAATGCCTTGGTAAAGTTGTTGCCTCTTAAACTATGGGACCTTTATGTCTGTGTTCTAAATGATGCTTCTCTGATAATATAGAGTAAAAGCTATTTTCTCTGGACTTAATGATGTTTTGATACTTCAAAAAATATTCGTGAATAACTGATTTGTCATAGATTTGGAACATTAATAAAGTAAGAAGACAGAGGAATAAAATTCAGATTAGCTTTGCTGCAGGAGACCTGACATTTTCTACACCCAAACTTTTTTTTTACAGTCTGGGGAGGGACCCATCAAGCAAGAGAAAGTATTTTACCACTTCAGCAGGAAAAGAGAAAAACAGTAATGTAATGAAACACATGAGAATTCAGAATTTTCCAGATCATGCAATCTGGCACTTACAAAGTGCCTCATCTCTAAAAAATGCTGCATAGAATGTTGTCATTACACAGCAGAGGAGACACCATATAAATATTTGACTTGCTGAAGTAAGAATCTTCTGGGAAACTGAACTTTAACTACCATAATTTCCAGTATGAACTGGCAAGTAAACCACACAAACCACACAAAATCTCAGCACAAGACCACAAAAAAACCGTTTGAACTGACAAGCCTGAGAGAAATGAAAGTAAATAACAGACACTGAAGAACCAGAACAAAAACTGTTCAAGGTTTTAATTATTCTGAGCATTAGGCTGCCCTATATTTTTGAAGCTGGACTGAATTTTAAAGCTTGTTAGTGTTAAAAAGTGGGGGGGAAGAATCTCCATTTGTGCAGGGTCCAGTTTTTCTAAGTCCCACAGTTCTGCTATGCATTGAGGAAAGGAGTTTGGAAGGCACATTGGCTGGCTGTGTACTGCTGCAAGGTTCCAGTGAGTTTGTTTATAAAGCTGCTCTCTAGGAAGGCTACTCTGGGATTGGGACATTCTTGAACTAGCTGCTGTTTACATGTAGAGGGGAAAAAAGCCATCTCCTAAGGCCTTCACAGAGTAATTACTACACACAAAACTTTCTAAATGCTCAGGAAGAGCTTTAGATGCAGCTCAGCAGAAGCTTTGTTTTTTTGCAAGCTTCCTTTACCAGCATCTGGTTTTAAGGGATCGGAAAAGAGACAGCAAAATTGCTTTGGGGGTTTTTGGGAAGCTCTTGTCAGAAAGCTCTAAACAGCAGAACCTCTACCCAGCATAATGCTGGTAGAAGAGAGATAAGTTGTAGTTTTGGAGCAGAGGCAAGGGGGTATGTAGCTGCAGAATGGGGAGGCTGCAGGAAATGCCAAGGACAGAAGCATTGTAAGTAGTCACAAATGGGATCAGACCACCCTGGGATGGGAAAGGATACCAGGGTCATCAAGACAGGAAGGCTGAAAGCCTGGCAAGAGTTTTAGTCATATGGCTGGCTAAACAGGCCTTATAAGTGACACGCAGTGAGCAGTGCAGCCGACACATTATACAGCCAAAGGCTGTGCCAGCCCTAAAGGCAGCTCTACAAAGCAGCAGGACCAGCACTTCTGGGAACGGGAGACAGCAGCGGTGTCCAAAGGAACTGCGGAGAGGAGCTGTGTATGCGTGAGCAGTGCACAAAGGGGACAAGATGACAGTGCATAAGGTACCTTAGCTACATGAGACGAGACAAATAGAAATGGAAAAAAATCCTTCAAATCTTTTGTAGTAAAAATATGTCTCAATGGTGTAGTCAGGTAAGAAATCTGTGCTGAACTTTGCCTCCTAAAAATGCCAGCCACATCTTCAGCTTGAAGGACATGGCATCACAGCACCTATCCCTCCACAGCAGAGCAAGCTGAAAAATTTATGGCAATAAATACATATTGGCAGGCTGGTTTATAGGATACTGCTTCTTTGAAAAGTAACTGCACCCTCTCATGCAAACTAAAATGGGAAAACCTACCAGTTCTAAAAGAATCTGCCCTTAATTTAAAGCTGTAGAGGACATAAATAGAATGTAACAGAGCCTGCTAGGTGAAAATATATAGCACACACACATGTCCTTTATCCTCAATACAGATAGCCCCATCTGCCTGATGATTTTATCAGCAGTTGTATTTTCTTCAGCTTTGTTATTCATTGCATTATCACTGCTGAATCTCACTATGGGTCTTTATTGTGTTAAAGGCTTTAAAAGCATGATTTCAGATTTAAAGTGTTTGTGCAGTTATGCTGTGTAGCATGGAAGAGACTTGTAATTTAAATCTTGCCAAATATGTTTTCTAGTCCACAGAGAATTTTTTATCTCATAGTCTAACTCCCTAAAGAATCTTACCCTATCTAGACATGATTATCTTGTAGCTTGAAGCTAGTTGAACATAGCTACAGATTGTAATCACCCAAGTAAAAAATGAAAAAATATTTCTTCCTTCACATTTCTGCTTTTTCACAAGGAATAGTGATATTGATTAGCCAACAACAGGAAAACTAGATGATTTTATTCTTGCTTGTATATGAAGTAACATAGACTGATACCATAATAGAAATAAAGAAGTCACTTGTCAGAATTTAAAATATATGCTGAAAAACACAAATAGTAGAGATGAAAATTAAAAACTCATTCCTTTATTTGGATCTTTCTATTTCTACCATACCAATATATTCCTATAACTTTTTCCATACAATAGAATCCTTCACGTCAAATGTCCTGGCTGCAGTGATCCATTATTTCAAATTGCTCTGTGTACTAGTACTTCCTTCTTTTAGTGATCTTTTAAATCAGTTTTGTCACTAGAAAGGATACTACCACGAGCTTTTCTCCAAAAAATCATTTTCTCACTAATCAAAGCGGTAGAAAACCTCACTGAAGTGCGCCAGGTAACAATAAAGCAATAGTAACATTACCTAAAGTTACTCTGTATAAATCACACAAGAAGAAAACCCCTCTGGCTATAGAAATAACAGAGATCAGAAAAGAACCCGCCTTTACAAATCCACAGCATCCCCAGTTACCTGGGGCACACTGTCGGTCCAACAGCTGAGGTTAGAACTACACAGCTCTAGCGCTTACAAAGCTTTAGCACCGCAGATCTGACAGACAGCTGCAGTGAGCACCGCTCCGCTCGGGGAGGAGCAAAGCGCCTTCGCTTGGCTTTTCCCGACGAGCAATGCACAACATCGACCACCGAGATTTTGTTTATAGGCACAGTTTGCCTCTTAAACCACCAGTTGTGATGGGAAGGTGAAATGGAGAGAAGCACACTCGACACCTCAGAGACAGGGAAAGAAAGGCTGTGTTTCAGTAACCATGGGTCCATAGGTACCTTGGCTCCTCAGACAGTCCTGTGCTACTGGAATTTTGGGAAAGTGAAGGCTCTTCAGAGTTATTCAACCAAGCAAACAGATATTGAACATAAATAAAAAATCCAGCCCAGGTTTCTGTATCAGTCAGTTTGGGGGCCACTGGTAATATCAAAAGTGAGGAGATCTGAAAGAGGCTTCAAAATTGCAGGGCTGTCATGCCCAAGTTGTTTCACTTTAGGGAAGACCAACCATATTTGCATTTGAGGATTCAGGACTGGCTTGAAGGAGGCTATGCAGAATGCCCGAGTGCTCAGAAACCCTCAGTGGCTGAGCCTTTGCTTAATTAAAAGTATCTTCCTATGGATTTGTGCTCATGAAAGTAAAGAATAGCTACATGTCAGTATGGATTTTATTTTGGTTGGTCTTCTGTAGTACATTCAACCATGGGAAATAGCTATTGAAATATAGAGATGCTTTCCTTTAAAATGGAAAAAACCCCATTTTGCCCAGGTTCAAAATGTCAAGATACAATTGTTGATTTTGCTGGTAAATGCCAACAGTGTAGCAAAAGTGAGGAGTGGAAAAAGGGGGTAAGGTGTGAATGTACATGAGCTGAAAAGTTAGTTGAAGTCACCAGTCTTCGCTGGAAACTGTCAATAAATGGTATTTCATGATTTGTTTTTGGGTTTTTTTGTTTTTTTAAAATCTCATATCTCTTTCTTCAGACAGACTTTTAAATAGCCCTTACTGTATTATAGTTTTACAACGTTTTTGCATCAAAGACATACAACTGATTCACCACCACTCAAAACTGCACAATATAACTTAATGTATTTTTAATATTTCTCTAATGATATTTCACAGCTTCAGGATCCCTGTGTTCCTGAGCTCTACTTAAATTAGAGCCATTTTGCATGATATACATAACAACCTGAACTGCTGCAATGAAAAACCTGCACTTGATCTTTGAGTGCTGAGTAAAATGTAATAATTACTTGGGTAAATGAGCCATGAAACACTGTCACCTGTACGGTGTCCAAGTCATAGTGCCACTTAATATTTTATTGCACTACACAGATTTAAACATTACCTCAAGATTTACTTTACTCAGCATTATAAATTGAGAGAATCGTCAAAAAAGTAATGAATTACTGACAGTCTTTCACACATATTTTGAGGCAGATATCCTCATGACAGTAAAAATTAAATCTAGTAAAATCAGACATAAGATTTTCCAGATACAATAATGAAAATTATTTTAGGAATTCCTAAATCACTGTTGTACAGAAGATGGCAGAATTCTAAGAAAAATATTAGTGACACCAAGATACTTTCATTATGAAAAAAGGACTGAAAATACCCAGTTTACAGAGAGAAAATAAGACAGTGACTGTATTATTATCTAAAACCATTGCAATTAAATGTCAATAACTCAGAGTTCTCAGATTACACAACTGTTGTCTCATTCTGAACTAACATACAAAGTCAGTCAGGGGTCAGGTAAATTGTGTTCACTGGTTGATTGGCTCAGTCAGTCAGCAATGAATTCACTTCTCCAGTGAGATAGTTCAGTGATTATCATAATTCTAGCAATCATAACATGCAAGGTTCCTTCTTTACCTACAAGAAGTCAATATTCTAAAGAATTTAGTCTGGTCTAAATATTTAGGGGTTTTGTAAGTTCAAGAAAACCCGTTGCAGCTCATAAAATTGCCTCCAATAGGACAAGTTTCTCTCTAGTTCTCAGCTGAGTGGGTGCTTTGTATTCTGAACTGTTAAGACCCCTAATCCCATCCCATTATCAATATAAATGTCTGACTTTAATATTAAAGAATCTGCTAAATCCATGGCTTTAACCATATCAGATAGCATTAAGTGTCACAGATTAGCTATGGACCAAGGACAAAACTTTGTATCTGTTTTCTTCACCTTTGAAGCTTCAAATATGCCAACATTTAATATCACTGTGTATCACCTTATTATTATATTGACAGAGGGATACATGTGGATAATTTTGTCTTTTCAACCTCAGGAACATTCCATGTGTCAAAAAAACTTCTATATGAGTTTTCTTCAGAACTCCACGTAACAGAAAAATCCTACTTTCAGAAATAGTTTTCAGGACAGTCAAGAATGTTAGTACAAAAGACCTGTCTATGGAGAGTCCTCAAACCTCTCAGATCTGAGTGATTAAAGGAAAAAACAAGTCTGATTCAGCAGAAATTCAGAAGAAAAGTATTTTGAGTCAAGAAAGTGAGAACCAATGATGTTTTGAACTCCCTCTCCAAGTATAGAAACATTGCTGGATCCTAACCTGCTATCCATCTATATTGAAGACAGACTCATGCTCCTGGTTATTATTCTTGCTGAACTAATTAATGAATAATTCAGCTATCCTCTAAATTTCAGAATGAAGCCCCCCAAAGATTCTGAAACAGCAACAACACACTTTAGCCCCACATTTGAAAATATGGTGTAAATATTGAATTTAACATATAAAACAAGAACATATTTTCACTTAATATTTCATATTAAAATACATACACCTCATGATCTTATTTGCAAGAAACTGCTACAGTAGGTTTTCACTGGAGCATCTGATGCTCCTTTTAAATGCGCTTGTATTATCATTACGAGGTAATTAGGATCAGTTTGTGATTTCAGAATAATGTAAATTAGAATAGAGAATAACCTGCTGTAAAATAGGGCATCAAATGAACTATAAAGAGACATGTTTGAAACAGTTTTAGAATTTTTATTGGATTATCTCAGTCAAATAGTGGTACAAGTAGCTCAGTGAGAATGATGTGCAGGAGATTTGATTGTTTTCTCTGTGATGCCTCAAAACATCTATGACAAAGCACAGCTAATTACCACACCTGGGCAGCAGTGGGGACGGGGGAAAAGTGAATTTGGGCAACAAGATGGAAGCCAGACAACTTATGTTTCTGTGTTCCCTGTCCATTCCAGGCCCTGCTCCTCAGGCTGCCTCAGGGTTTATGGCACTGATGGCCTAAAAGGTCCCAAAAATTTCTGCCACATTGGTTGCAAGAAATATCTTCCTTCAGCCTAAGCAGGTGCAGCATTTTCACAGTAAATCCCTTGGGGCAAAGACTAACAATAACCAAACACGTGGAACATTAGGCAACTGCTGTTTGTGGAGAGTGTGAGGGGTGGGACAAGAGAAGTCATTCCCTAACCCTCTGCTTTTAAGGATGTTCCAAGCAACTTGACAAGTTCAAGGCAGTGAATGGCAGTGCCAAGGAAAAGGTCCTGTCCCCACTACCAAGAAGGCTGTAAATATTCAGAATGCAAGTTGCTTTCTGACAGATCTGGAGAATCCCAGGGGGATCCTCACAGCCTTTAACCATGGAAAAAGCCCGATGTAGAATTCTATTTTTCCTTCTTTTACTATAGTTCACACTGTACAAAGCCCAAGCACACAGCAGTTCAGGCATGTTCTGTGGCTCTATCCTGTATCCACACTCCTCACTGCCAATAGCCAAGGATAGACCCCATTTAAGCCTACGAAATGCCAAAAAATTTGGTCTGTTATTGCTAGCAGAAGGCAGCAGGTGGATGTTATTTCTTATTCCTTCTGGGGTTTAGGATATAAACCTATAGGATCTTGCAGGATATATGAGTGAACCTCTAGCATAAATCTACAGATATGTCAAGATCTACTTCACTCCCTGTCCAGGTTTTCATTTCCTTTCCCCTGAAGGCAGAGTGACCTTCTAAATAAATGTATTTTATTTTTCTAGCACTGGGGTCTGATAAAAAGACTTACACAGACACAAGTTGGATGTATAAAAGAGAGTTTTACTACAGCATTCCTGAACAGTTTGTGGAAGTATTATCTCTAGAACAGATTGATTTGGGGCATCTCATGAAGGGCACTTCTCTAACTAAGGAGTGCACTTTACAGGACAGGCTGTTCCCATTACAGGGTCTTTCATAATTGTTGTGTCTTGTCTAACAAACAAAATTTCCATTGTGTAGATGAGGTTTGACAATCTTCAAAATCTACAGCTACTGCAGTAGCTTTTAGTTGAAATGATTAAGTGGAAAATTGCCTTAAATGTTTCCTGGGTGAGGCGAAAGAATGATAATTAAATTCATGAAATGGAAATGTGGTTGTGAGGTACTGGCTGCTTTCTCATGGAAAATTTGCTTTGTAAATACATGAGAAATGAATGGCTTTGATGAGAAAAGATTGAGACATTTGTAGAAATGATTTTGACTTTGGAACAGCACTAACATAGTGGCAGTGGATTACAGGAGATAAAATTCTTAAATGTGTATGTAAAAACATCATGGGACAAATTATTTTTGTCTGACTCACGTGCATTACATATCAAATTAAATAGAAGTGTAAATAAGACAAGCATATGGGATTTGGCCAGATTACAACACTTCTGTGCTGGGTGATGGAAACAAAGTGGCTCTATCAGTCCTTGAGAACTGCATACTAAGCTTAAACTGTCCTTAAACGTCCATGGTTTGTGAATGCAGAACAAAACTACTGATTAGGAGAAAAGCAGGTGCAACTCATTGGGATTCAGGGTAAATATACAAATATGTGTCACACTGTGCAGCTACGTTTGCATCAGGATGTAGCAGCAGCTTGATAGCGCTTATCACTCTGATAAAGCACGCAGAACAGGGAGCAAAACAGCCTTCAGCCAAAACTGCTGGGAAAGTCTGGGTGAGGGAAATGCAATGTAATTATTATGGCTAAGGCTCACAAGAACAGTGGGGTAAATGTTACTATTCCTGCAAAAGTGTGTAAGGGGATATTTACACACCCATTATTTAGAGTTTTACAGATCTAGAAACACCAACATCTTTGCATGTTATGCTGGGCAGGATTCTGTTAGAGGCCCAGTTACTGAAGCTCTGACAGACACTGCTGTATTGTTTCCTACACACCAGCATTGGCTTCAAAAATTCTCACACAGCCCTCCTGTGATGTGGGCCAGGACACGGGTGAAGTGGCTTTGCAGTAATGCACTGCAATCAGACATAGATTTGACAAGAGGCTGGAAAATATTTTTCCAGTGATAGGACTGATTAGGCATTCACAGCTAGAGCTGAAGCACTGTAGAAATGCAAATAGATTTGTTCTCTATAATGGCAGCAATTACTGCTTTGCTTCATCCTATAGCTGGATCAAAGCAGAGAGAAAAGGACTGACATTTCTGCACACTAGAATTGCTCCCTCATTCTTCCCATGCTCCCAGGTTTTTAGGTATACTGGACAAAGCACCCAAGAATGAACTTTAGTAGCCTTTTGGTGGTGGAATAATGAGCTCTACAGTCTAATAGCTCTTTTATTGCTCTAATTTCTGTGCCTGCATGATCTACTCCCTCATTTCATCACTTCAAATATCACAGAAAGATTATATTCTTAAATGAGCAAGACTGAAGTACATTCCCTCATTGGGAAGACACTGAGACAAATTAACTGATACTACATCACTGAGCATTCCTTACTATGACCTACAGTAACTTTTGGGATTGATTTTATACAGCAGCCGTAGCCAAATTTGCTTAATACTACTGTGCTTGTGTGGTGGGGTTTTGGTAGCGGGGGGGACTAAAGGGGTGGCCTAAGGGGGTGGCTGCTGTGAGAAGCTGCTGGAAGCTTCTCCTGTGTCTGATGGAGCCAATGCCAAGAGGCTCCAAGATGGACCCGCCACTGGCCAAGGGTGAGCCCACTGGCAATGGTGGCAGCACCTCGGGGATGAGGTGTTTTGGAATGGGAATAAAACCTGCACAGATGGAGACAGGAGTGAGAGAAAGAGCCCTGCAGACACCAGGGTCAAGGAAAGAGGGGCAGGAGGTGCTTCAGGCACTGGAGCTGAGATCCACCTGCAGCCCCTGGAGGAGCCCATGGCAGAGCAGGTGGATGTGCCCGAAGGAAGGAGGGTGTGGCCTCATGGGAAGCGTGTGAGGAGCCCTGTCCCTGAGGGGGAAGGAGCAGCAGAGATAAGGTGTGATAAACTGACCACCGCCCTATTCCCTGTTTCACTGTGCAGCCATGGAGAGGAGGGAGTGAATGTGTGACTAGTTAAGCTGGGGAGAAAGAGCAGGGTTTTTAAAAGATATTTCTCATTATTCAACTCCGATTTGATTGGTAATAAATTAAACTAATTTCCTCAAGTTGTGTTTCTTTTGCCTGTAAAAGTAACTGGTGAGTGATCTCTCCCTGCCCTTATCTTGACCTGAGAACTTTTCATTGTATTTTCTCTCCCCTGTCCGGCTGAGGAGGGCAGGGACAGAGCAGCTTTGGTGGGTCAGCAGGGTCAGCCTGTCACAAGAACAGTTTAACAGAGTGTCTATTTAGACCTCACTATAAGCTGTAAGTTGCAGAAATATTTTTTTCCCCTTTAATCTCATATGGAAAACTGATTACTCAAAGTGCTTGCCAGTAGCAGTTTTTTCTATAGGTGGAGTCACAGTTCATCAGATACTACTTGTGCACATTACAGAAGTTCTTAAATCAGGCTGGGCCTTCACAGATGGAAAGAAATTTTGGGACTATTCACAAAACTTGAGTGCTTCAGAAATAAATAAGGATTATTGTTTTAGGCTGCCTGTGGTATAGCACCAGATAATTAAGTTAGCAAGTATTTCTGGAATTTCTTGACAAAACTTAAATAACTGGTCTTAAGATCTCTACTTCCTTTAGTTTGGGGTTCTTGCTGCGTTAACTTTATATTATACTTTTTATATTGCATTTCAGGGCTTTTTTACACACAGAAGCTTTTTTTTTTTTTTTTTTTTTTTTTTTTTCCCCCACGGTGATCTTTTCTGTACAAAATCACTGTTCTGTGGGAGTGCTGACAGAGCTGTGACAGATTTACTCACATCCCCAAACTGAAGGCACCTCTCTCTTGGGCTGAACAAGAGGACAACGATGCTGATGTTTGCCCTGGTACCCGAGTGAACACAGCAGAGCTGGCTGCAGCCAAGCAATGGCACCAGCAACCAGAGGTCGGGGACACATCTCGACCGCACACGCAGGCTGAGGGAGCCCCAGCGCCTGCGGGATCCCGGCCTGGCCGTGGAACCCAGGCTGGGGAGAGCCCCTGGCACGCCAAGCCTGTGTGGCCGCACTTCGCCACCCTGTGTTGGGTGAGACACGGCATCCATGGGACAGGCGGGATCCTGCACGAAAGCTTCTGTCCCAGATGCTGGTCTGTCACCACCGTGCCATGTGAGGCTTGAGCTGGCCTAAGGCATCCCCTAGGATGGATTATTCCCAATTTTCCTGCTCTTCCCCATCTTGCTGCAACTTGAGCCTGAAGAATACCTGTGCCTTGTTTGTCCTAGAAAGACTGTTCGTACCTGCATTAGCTGATTGAAAATATCCAATCTCA
Organism: Pardalotus punctatus; assembly: GCA_013400915.1. Classification (NCBI taxonomy): domain Eukaryota; kingdom Metazoa; phylum Chordata; class Aves; order Passeriformes; family Pardalotidae; genus Pardalotus; species Pardalotus punctatus. Next base: position 683,854 of record VZTX01026194.1, on the reverse strand, counting down.
AACTAATTTCGGAGAGTGTTAGAGCTTCTGAAGGATAAAAAAACTGGTCCAGGGGCTCCATTTACATTTACTGAGGCTTGAGTCTATTCGGTGGCATAGAAAGCAGAACTGCCTGCAACACCTTGCCAGGAGAAAAAGCACAGATGAAAGGAGGAATCACAGCACTAAGGATTTTACATTTCCATTGCACTTTGATGTTCAGCTCTCAATCCCCTCCCTCCCCGAAGCAAGCTAACACCACTGCGTGTGACTACACCCCTCTAAGTGCTTGAATCTGCCTCCAGGCACTCTCCTCCTAGTCTTCCTTACTACATTTGAAAGATCTGCCTCCCCAGCATGTGTTCATGAGTGATGACGATCAACGCTAAAGGGAGAGAAAGGGTATCCCAATGGCAATTTTATCAACTGGAAATCATACATGAGGCTCTCAAAATGGGCCAGCAAGAGGAAATTGAGAATGGGCTAGACTATAATGATCAAACAGATCAAAGAAGTGCGAGAAAGTAACTCAGACATCTTTTCAGAGGCAGAAAACCCCGCAGGAAAGCAAGTATGAAGGCACAAGTACCTCAGCACAGCATCTTGGCACGGCACCCTTACACATTCCCTAGAGACAGCACAGCTTATATAGTATCACTATGGCAAGAAGAAAGTACTCCAGCAGGGATATTTGCTGAATAATACAGCAGTCTTTCCATCCTCAACATGTTAAAAACCCAGCAAAAGATAAATAATAAATCCTTAAACAAGATTTTTATTAAATGACATAGTTTGTATTCTTCGGATTATTCAGCTTTTTGTTTGCATCTGGATTATTTTTCCCAGTTTTTTGTCATAATGAGGCACTAAAAAATAATTCAATATGATGATTTTATGTGGCAAGAATATCCTCAAGAGTATCACTCTAATTAAATTATCAAAGATAAGGAGGTTTGCAAATAAAACCAGGTTTGATAACCAGAGGTGTGGCACGCCTCTGAAACGTGTTGCCAGGCTTCAGCCATCTGTCCTGGCTGTTAGAGAAGGTTTTTGTCCTTGTAACACAATGGGGCTAGTTGTTGTTGAAAAGAGATATGTAGGCAGCTTGAATAATTAATTCCTTCAAAGTAGAAGCCACACAGGGGCCAGTACCTAATGAACGGAGGAAGAACACTGAGGAGAAAAAGTTTGAAACAGCGTGGCTACAGACACCTTGTTTACAGCCCATGACAAGCCAGCCTCAAGGTGTGGCATTTTTTTCTCCACCAAAAAAAGCCTTCCTGAGACCCGGTAATCAGGGAGAATATGATCTGAGAAGCTTTGTGGAACTGTTTGTCCTTCATGGAGCATTTGTGGGCAATTATTGGGAAATGTGTTAAGCTGCTACCAGTGTGCTCTGCTGAAGTGGAAAGAGCCTGCTTGGATGCTCTGCAGCTCCCAGGTCAGCTTAATGGAAGAACAGCCTGGTTTAAAGGATCTACGAGAAAAACTGAGGCACAGTGGAGAGATAATGATGTTCCTTGACTACGTGCATCACCACATGCTGTCAGCCAGACTGTGGTGTGAGGGACACCGAGGGAGTGCTTGGGGACACTTGTGACAGACGGATACCTAATTATATAAATTTCTTGTCTTAATGGAGTACCTGAACAGGACCCCCTACTGCCTGCCTGAGAATAACTGCTATTGCCCTACAGTAATGTTAGTGCATTGCAAGTCACCGTGTTGTTGATAAATCTGGTTTTCAATTAAAAAACAAATATATGTATGTACATATAAATGTGTGTGTGTATATATATATATGTATGTATGTCATCCTCGAATATAGAAGAGTTATAAATTATCTAGAACATCCCACCACTAAGAGACAGTTTTGTGGGGAAAGGAAACTACTTTATGTTACTTTATGTGTCTTGGCTCACTGGGAAAATACAACAAAAATTATGTGCTTACAATTATCATTAGATCCTAATTTTTGGCAGGTTTAACTACTACCTTCTCTTCCCATTTATTTTTAAGTGAGTTGTGAGTTTGTGAATGTGCCAGTTTGATGGCCCCAAAGACAGAGAGCGTCTGTTTGCCTATAAAGGCAATATATTTACAACATTCACTTCCACAAACTGCTCCCGAAAGAGCGCTTCAGTGGCACACTTGAGGGGCTAACAAGAGGATCAGTAATGTAAAACCCCCATCATCTTGCCAAGATTACTAATGAGGCTGCAATTTGCCAGTGAGAGGTTGCAACTGTAATGGGTTTTGAAGTCTATTCCTTTTACTAGGAGGGCATTGTAACAACTCCTTCAGGCTTCTGAGTAATTTCCAATCTCCCAAGTGTTCCCACAAATTGTGTAACTTTGTTAGGGGTGTCCTTAAATTGCTGTGTCACAACTCCAGTAACTAAGTCCATACTTAGAAAACTTGGTGAAACATTTGAAAATCAGACTGATTATTAACATTCTGGTATTTTTGCAGACTGGACAACAATTTTAGCTAAAATACTCCCTCATATCCCCAAGACATCCCTAGTTTTCTACTACCTGGTCAACAGAATTATTTAATTTACCATATTATTCAGAACCCCTGGGTAGATCAGTGTTTGAAGAGTGGTGTGTAAAGGATGATGCTTGTTTAGTAACTTGTAGTAAGTCTGAGAAGACAGAAGTGAGATTCCTGGCTGCTGCAGGCTTTGGAAACTGCTCTGTCACAGGACAAACAGCGAGCTGGCGCTGGCTGCCTGATTTGGAACTGGAGCATATCCTGAATCTGGATGGCCCAGACTAGGCCCCCCATGTGGCCTGGTGTCCCCTGGAACAGCCTAGAGAAGCTCTGAATAGAAACGACGGGCTTTAAGTGCAGTTTCGTCGGCGATGAGACGCAGCGCTGCCGCCTGCCCGTTTCCCGGCCGTGCCCCACGGCCGGCCCGGGACGCGCTCTGGCCGCGGGCTCGGCGGGCGGAGCGCGGGCGCCCCCTGGTGTCGCCTGCGGGCACTGCGGCGGTGGCGGCTGTCCCGGCTCTCCTGTTGGCAGCCGCTGCTCCAAACGCTTTGTCTGCTCCTCCTTTTTATGTTTTAAAAGTAGTCAGGATGCGTTTTTCCTCCCCTCTCTGGCGCGTGGGAAGCAAAGCCGGTGGCTCGGGTGTGAGAGCGGAAGGAGTCAAAACTGTGCAGCCCCAGCCACGCGTGCTGCGTGTTAAACGGCGATCGGCAGCAGAATGGGGGCACTCCGAGTCTGAACGAAACCAGAAGTGAGGCTCTTGTACCGGTCTGATGGGGGATCAGACACAAAGGATCCTTTGGCCACAGCTAAGGGTGTTCTGGAAAGGTGCCAAAATGGGATTTGGACAGGAAGGCGGATCCTGAGTATCCCAGCTACATCGATAAGGGTTCTGGCTCCGGCAGTGCTCGCTGCTGCCAGCCTCGCTGAGGCTGCTCTCCCTTTGTGGTTGGTACCTGCAAACGGTGTGGCACNCCACCAAAAAAAGCCTTCCTGAGACCCGGTAATCAGGGAGAATATGATCTGAGAAGCTTTGTGGAACTGTTTGTCCTTCATGGAGCATTTGTGGGCAATTATTGGGAAATGTGTTAAGCTGCTACCAGTGTGCTCTGCTGAAGTGGAAAGAGCCTGCTTGGATGCTCTGCAGCTCCCAGGTCAGCTTAATGGAAGAACAGCCTGGTTTAAAGGATCTACGAGAAAAACTGAGGCACAGTGGAGAGATAATGATGTTCCTTGACTACGTGCATCACCACATGCTGTCAGCCAGACTGTGGTGTGAGGGACACCGAGGGAGTGCTTGGGGACACTTGTGACAGACGGATACCTAATTATATAAATTTCTTGTCTTAATGGAGTACCTGAACAGGACCCCCTACTGCCTGCCTGAGAATAACTGCTATTGCCCTACAGCAATGTTAGTGCATTGCAAGTCACTGTGTTGTTGATAAATCTGGTTTTCAATTAAAAAACAAATATATGTATGTACATATAAATGTGTGTGTGTATATATATATATGTATGTATGTCATCCTCGCATATAGAAGAGTTATAAATTATCTAGAACATCCCACCACTAAGAGACAGTTTTGTGGGGAAAGGAAACTACTTTATGTTACTTTATGTGTCTTGGCTCACTGGGAAAATACAACAAAAATTATGTGCTTACAATTATCATTAGATCCTAATTTTTGGCAGGTTTAACTACTACCTTCTCTTCCCATTTATTTTTAAGTGAGTTGTGAGTTTGTGAATGTGCCAGTTTGATGGCCCCAAAGACAGAGAGCGTCTGTTTGCCTATAAAGGCAATATATTTACAACATTCACTTCCACAAACTGCTCCCGAAAGAGCGCTTCAGTGGCACACTTGAGGGGCTAACAAGAGGATCAGTAATGTAAAACCCCCATCATCTTGCCAAGATTACTAATGAGGCTGCAATTTGCCAGTGAGAGGTTGCAACTGTAATGGGTTTTGAAGTCTATTCCTTTTACTAGGAGGGCATTGTAACAACTCCTTCAGGCTTCTGAGTCATTTCCAGTCTCCCAAGTGTTCCCACAAATTGTGTAACTTTGTTAGGGGTGTCCTTAAATTGCTGTGTCACAACTCCAGTAACTAAGTCCATACTTAGAAAACTTGGTGAAACATTTGAAAATCAGACTGATTATTAACATTCTGGTATTTTTGCAGACTGGACAACAATTTTAGCTAAAATACTCCCTCATATCCCCAAGACATCCCTAGTTTTCTACTACCTGGTCAACAGAATTATTTAATTTACCATATTATTCAGAACCCCTGGGTAGATCAGTGTTTGAAGAGTGGTGTGTAAAGGATGATGCTTGTTTAGTAACTTGTAGTAAGTCTGAGAAGACAGAAGTGAGATTCCTGGCTGCTGCAGGCTTTGGAAACTGCTCTGTCACAGGACAAACAGCGAGCTGGCGCTGGCTGCCTGATTTGGAACTGGAGCATATCCTGAATCTGGATGGCCCAGACTAGGCCCCCCATGTGGCCTGGTGTCCCCTGGAACAGCCTAGAGAAGCTCTGAATAGAAACGACGGGCTTTAAGTGCAGTTTCGTCGGCGATGAGACGCAGCGCTGCCGCCTGCCCGTTTCCCGGCCGTGCCCCACGGCCGGCCCGGGACGCGCTCTGGCCGCGGGCTCGGCGGGCGGAGCGCGGGCGCCCC
>VZTX01026194.1:637002-678337 GCA_013400915.1 Pardalotus punctatus | reverse complement strand
CGGATCCTGAGTATCCCAGCTACATCGATAAGGGTTCTGGCTCCGGCAGTGCTCGCTGCTGCCAGCCTCGCTGAGGCTGCTCTCCCTTTGTGGTTGGTACCTGCAAACGGTGTGGCACAGCCCAGGGCACAGCCCAGGGCACAGCCCAGGGCACGGCAGGGCAGGGGGCTGTGAGCTGTCTCCCAGCTGTCACTGACACCGTGTGAAGTCACACCCTGTAACCTGTCGGCAAGTGCCTTTTACCATATCTAGAGTGAGATCAATATTCTGTTCCCTAGAAATCAAGCCAAGCTTAAAAGGTATTTTAACATCTTTGAATAAAAATGTCTGTGTAGCAGGCAGGTTAGACAGGTACTGTGTCTTGCTTTAGCACAAACCATGGATTTCTGTATGGGCCAGACAAGACAATTAGCATGGGAAGATTACTGAAAGCTGGTTAAATCACTGCTCTCAGAAGGACTTGGAAGGTGGCACAGCCATCCTCCTGCTGGGCTTAGAAAGCAATGACCACTGGTTTGAAACCCAACCAACACTTGGCAATAATGCTGCTCCTCAGACATGGACACTGAGGTGCGCTCAAAACATGCCCAGCAGACTCCACATAACCTGCTCCAACTTTTGAAGTAAGCCTTATTTGTGTCAGGGGAAAGGACCCAAGGTCAACTTCATCCTAAAGTATTTGATGACTGTGACAAAACTGCGAACAGCAGTCACACTCTGAATGTTATTCAAGGGGCAAGAAACTGAAACCACCTGTATTCACAACCAGATGAACAACAGAGGGAAACTGCATAAACCACATTACACGATTTACAAGAGAGAACAACTTCAGGTAGGTTCCCCTGCTTCCTACTTTCATTTTATGATATTTATTTTCCATTGAGGTTGCATAAACACACACACTTTCCCCTCCCAAAATCAAATAAAAGCTCATTGGCAGGGAACATACCTAATGTTTTCATGTGCAGTCCCACTTGGGTTAAATAAAATAGGCAAACAGAACTCTGAAAATAATTCCTCAGCAAAACAAGTCTTGTTTTCAACAATGAGTGGGAAGTAGGGATAGGAGAAAGGAAGATAAGCAATTAAAAAAAAATTTCTTTTAAAGTCTGAAGAATAGCAACCCTCTCATACATCAGCAGGCTATGAAAAGGCATCACTGGTGCAGTCTTTGGGTCAGTCATTGTGCCTGTATGTGACGAGAAATTCTTGTTGCAGAGGTTTTTGTGTTAGTCACTGTCTTTACAGATCAAGTGGGTTTTTTACCAGTGACATAATCATGCTCAAATTTGCAGTGTGCATATAAATACCATATAAGAGATAAAAGCAACCACGCTCTCAACAACAGAGAGGTCAAAACAGAATGGAACTTGTGGTCTTTTCACATTTCAATTTTGGTTGCTGCTAAGCTTCTACTAGAGAGTGGTTAGCTGGGGAGAAGTGGTGTTGCAAAGAGCAAGGAAGTGCCAGATCAGTGTATTACAGAGAGGAAATGGATTTTTTTTCTTTTTATGGTATGGAGCTGACTAAGAATTGAGGCTAATTAGCATTTTAAGAGCCATTTTCATGCATAAAATCCTTGCTTCAGCAGGAAGTGAAATAATCCTTCAGAAAAAAAAAATATTGCAGATTCCGTATTTCAACAAAAGGTGAGGAGAAAGATAAACTGTCTGGAAGATAACTGTTGGGTATGGGGTGATGGGGACCAAGATAATTGAATCAGAAAAAATGGTAGAAGATTGAAAGTAGAAAAAGGCTGAAAGGGATGGACCAATGGCAGCATATGTCCTGCTGTAAGGTTTATTATTTATGTTAGAAGGGACCACAGGATGTCTCTTGTCAAAATTCCTACTCAAAGCAAAGGGTCAGCTGTGAGATCAAATCAGATTATTCAGGGCTTTAGCCACTTAGGTCTTGAAAACCTCCAAGGATGGAGATTATACATTGAGTATCTCTGGGCAACCTGTTCCAATGCTCAGCTGTCCTCATGAAGAAAAGGTTTTTGCTTATATCAAGTCAGACCTTTCAAAATTACTATTTTTGTCTCTCAATTTTGTCCTCTCACCATGCACTACTGTGAAGAGTCTGGCTTTTCTTTCTTGGTAATCTCCCCTCAAAGCTCAGTTTCTTGTTTCTTCTTTATGGGGCAAATGTCCAGTCCCTGTCCATCTTGGTGACCATCCTCTGAACATCTTGCAATTTATCATCATAGTCAAATATACAGACTATGGAGTCAAATGTAATGGAGTTCTTAGACAATCAGTATTTAAAAGAGAGCCAAGACTGCGGACACACCTTAGATGATTCAGTGTCATCTTAGTTCTCAGAAAAAAAGCTCTGTATCCTATTTAAATGTCATCTGCCTCTCACTGTGTAGGACCTGGCTACCTGATTGGACCAGATTTTGTAGGTGTCTGCACTGAGTGCAGCATTTCTTCCAGGGCCATCATGAAAGCTGGTGTGTTTACTGAATATTTCAGCCCCAAACCAGTTGTACTCCATAAAAGACTTGTCAGATGCAAGATACAAAGCACCATTTGATCAACTGGCTCAGAAGTGGGATCTATAAAATGGTGGTGGGTGGGAGAACAAAGCATCTTTTGAGCTGGCATATCATGAATTTTTCAAGGTAACAGGTAGGAGATCTCAGTCACCCACTCTCTTACTGCTCCAATGAGCTACTTACTGCTTGTACACTTCCAAATGTTGCTCAGCATTTGATCTGTCTAAGAGTAAATGTGTCAGTTTGAAAAGACTAAAGGTTGCAGGTAGCTCCATGCTACTGAAGTGGAATAAGTTCTTCCTCTGTTTTAAATTTCTGTTACACCTTTCACCATGAAGCAGCTGCAGGCACTTTGCAACCAATTCACATGTCCATGTGTACCTGACAGAGGTCACACTGTTGCCCATTTTGACTCAGAAGGAAATGTGGCCTGGCTCACTACCTAGCAAAGCTATACAAGTATGAATGACCTGGAGCAATGCACAGCTTGGGCTGAAGTGGAGATGCCTTCCCCAGTTATAGGCTTGGTGTGCAGGTTTCTCATGCAGTGTGGAAAAATATCTGTAAGAGGTGGAAAATGAACTAATACAGCAGAGTCAATATATCTCTTGCTTTCATCTCCTCTGTAGCCTGGAATTGTTGTGGAAAGGTCGTGCTGAGAAAGGCACTGGATTTCAGGATAAGGGCCCATAAGGGATGCATATTTGCCATTTCACCAGCTCTGTAAAGATGTCTTCTCTGAAAGTCAGTATAGAGACGACAAGAGTAGACTTGCAAACTTGAGACTGCAAATGATGCTGCAGCCAAGGAAGATTTTTTGCACAGGTGTTTGGATGATCTATAGCCAGAGAAATAGGGGACTGGTAGTCTTTGGAAGCCACGTTGTGTGTCAATTCTTACAGGATCCATGAATATCAGGGAAGAAGACACTAACTAGGAGGTCTAGCCAAAAGTATTCATTTCTGTAGTTAAATCTTTGACTTCCAAGGCAACTGGGAAGACACTTTGTAAAAAAAAACCCACAAAACCAAATAAAAACCACACAAACAAACTCATCCTTCCAGGGCAGGGTTTCTTCTTGGGAAATATCTGGACTTGAGTGTTTTGCCTGTTTTGCAACAAATGTCATTTGCATGTTTTTCAGAGTGCATGATTTAAATTTTTTGATGGATTCCTAGCAGTAGCAGGGAGAACCTGCTGGGTATCAAATACCACATTAAACATCCATTTTATTTTAGATGAATCTCCTGCTATTCCAGGTTCTGTTTGTCTCTGCAACCTCACACTTTTGGTGATCCCTATCATACATTTCTTTCAATATCCTTAGTATGCAGAGGGGTTCTTCTGGATGATACAAATGATTACACCCTGCCGCTTGGCACATCTGCTTATGGGAAGAAAAACTGTTTTCTGCATGATCAACTCTGCTGCAGTAAACAATGTCAGATGCTTATGGTGAAATAGCTACAAATTCTGACTGAACTTGCAGCAACACATCCTTGAAGACATCAAAGTACTCTTGGAAGAACTTTCCACTCTGTGTGGGTGTCAGTGGTCGGGGAAACATTATTTTATGTCAATGTCTTGATTTAATCCAGCTTCTTATTCATAATTTCACAAGTCATACAAATAGGAGGTGCTCTTAAAATGCTTTATAACTTTTAGACCTGCCAGAACCTCTGAGTTATGGCTATGAGGAAGCCTCTTCCCTCTTTACTCCCTGTGCAGAATTCCCCAACTAAGGTATCACAGCAGGTGTGTATTTTCAATCTTCTCTAAACTTATACTTTACAAGCCCATTTTGGATTCACCACACATCCTTAAACAGAAGTGTGAGGCAGCAACTACCCCTTGCAACTGCAGCTCTGAGTTGCAGGTGTTAACTCCACAGACTGCAATGGAATTCCCTTAGACTTGGACTGACCAAAGAACCAAAGCTACTGCTTTGGGCACCCGAGCTGCACAATAACAACTAAACACCAGTCCTTTTCCTGCGGGGGCTCAGTGTTCAGCTGCCTTCGTTGGAGAAGTCTGGAGGGACTTATCTTGATTTTTCAGTGAAGTCATCTCTGTTGCATTTCCTCAAGTCATTGCAAAACTGGGCCAATAATGTCTTTTGACTGAAAGAAAATGCTGCATTCACTCCAAGATGGGACATGGAAGCAGCAAAAACCTCAAAAAAGGGTATCAGCCCAGGCACTGTACTCTTACACAAGTTATAGTATATTCAATGAATGTCTGCTTACTAGTTTGTCTTTATTTCCACTCATAGGCTGAGTATCTGGCTTCATAAGATTGTTAGAAATTATTGAAGCCAGACATGTGAGGTTCAGGAGGTTTTACCACTGAGGAGAGCAAGTGGTCTATATATAATTTTTTCACTCTTTCTAAAGTTAATTTCTACAGCACCAAGATACTTTAACACTCCCCCTCACCAGTTTCTGTTTGTACCTAAAAGAAAGCTTTTATTCTTGCTTTTGGGGAGGTTAAGCATTTGCTATTTACAGGTGGAGTGTGGAGCAAAGATGGACCTGGGGCTTTTTTATGTGTTATTTGATGGGAACATGCAGTAGAAAACAATATTTTAATTAGGAAAAAAATATTACTTTTCTTGTACTTGAATTAAGCCTAAATTAATACAAAAGTTATCACCTGGGAGGGAAAGAGTTTAGCTAGTGCAGCAGCAGATAATCCTTGTAAAGGTATTTGCTTAGTTTATGGAGAACTCTGTAACACAGAAGATTTTGTTTTTTGTTACCCTTAACCTGGCCCCATTTTCCCTTGCAGAAACAGTTCCAAAATCCAGAAGAATCCCACAGCACTGCACAGTAAATTCAAGCCAAACAACATTTGGCTTTGCTCTGCTGGAGCACATAGCTACAAGTGTTTCATTTCCAAGCTGTAAAGTCTATCCATAGCCCTCCAATGAGAAAGAACAGCCAGATTATGAACTCAATACTGTTCCCTATCAGCAGACCCCATTTGTATATTCCATTAAGCTTCTGACAGAAAATAATAAACGCAGCCATAACCTCACTAAACTGCCATCTAACCTGTGCCAAACTACCAAAATACCTATGAAAATAGAAAAATATCCCCAGTGTTGCAGAGCTCAGTAACCACAACTACTGCCTCCTGAAGCTCTTGGGTGCGTGTCTCCCAGCTTTTACAATAATGTTTGGGTAGGTATAGCAGCAAGAGAACTAAATCTCTGACTGCAGAATTATGTCAGAATGCATCTTACCCAGGTAAACTCTGTACAGAAACGCTGAACATTTTTTGCTAGTGCTGCATTTGAGCGAAAATGTTATTAATTCAGCCCAACCCATCCTTCTTTAGGAGGCACAATGAGGGACTGCTAAAACAGTACAGTTAAGAGCAAAGAAAAAAATTTTCATGTGATGGTGGAATCTTGATACCACATACATTTGAATGGAGACTATCTACTTTCATAGAAAGTTATGCCAGAAAAGCTAATCTCATGCTTTTTATTTTTTTTCCCCAACAAAAATATCTGGATTGCTATTTGAAATTTCTTGATACTCCTTTCTTTTTCTCTTTTAAAAACGTTTACTTATATATGTGTGTGTCTATGTATAGAAATTAAAAAATTGTTCTGGTTTTCAATTAAAACCATTTAAGATTCAGTGTTTAAAAGAAAGAATTTAGAGACAATGTATTATATTATATTATATTATATTATATTATATTATATTATATTATATTATGTCTCAGCATTTAGTGATCATATGCAAACAGCATTTGAATATTCACTTGCAGAATGGTGAGGAATGGCAAAGGAAAGGATTCTTGACTGCCTGTGAAAATCAAGTATGATGACTTATTCCTCACACTTGAATTTAAATGTCAGAAGAGACTTTGTCCAAAATGTTAGTCACTGCAGTTAAACACAGATGCACAAAAGAAACACTTTGATTCTATGTGGGATTTTAATTAGTAGTTGAATTTTAAGCACTTCTTGCCATGAAGTGATCTGACGTGGTTACTGTAAATCCAGCATCCATGTGCTCACAGAGGTACTGGAATGAATTGAGCCAAACTAACTACCTGTGGCTCCAGTTGAAATATGAAGTCCTGTCTCCCCAGCCAGAGAAGATTATGCAAACTGAGCAGCTAATAAAAACACCAACATCTTTCCTCTTAAAACAGGGATCATCCTGGAATGATTTTTCCTAACACCACTATTATCAGTTGTTTGCATTTTGTAACTTCATTTGCTCAAACCTACAATTATTCTACTTTTTCTGATCCAAACCCCATTTTTTATCTCAGCTTTATTCAAGCAAAATTGTCACTGCAGCCACAAAGACAGATCAAACTTGGCCTACATTTTCTGCAAATACATTTGTTATTTGAGTTGCACACTCAGAGAGCTTTAAATTCCAGAAAAACAGGCCTTGCCAAATGTACTAGACAGGCTGGAAAAATATGAGTAAGTGACTGCAAACATGCTGCATTTTGAATATCAAAAATGTGGTTTTGGCATTGCAATTCGAGAGAACCCAAGTGAAACCAAATAAAAAATCACAGATAAGACCAACTTAATGATGTCAGTGCTCCTGTGCATCGGCATCTTGGCCCTGGATGGCACTGAGAATGCTCATCAAAGAAGTCAAAAGGATTTCAAGAGGGGGAAAAATGCAAATACTTCTACACCCTCTGCTGCTCAATCTGTTGCTCTGATAGGTTGTTACCATAGTGTTAAGATTTTTCCAAATACTTAAGCACTCTTCCATTATCAAAATAGAAAATATCTATGACAGATATCAATTCTGGAAGATGCACCCCAGCACAGTTTATTAAAATAGAATCTAAGAGAACACTATTCCTTGCAGAAATTTGCAATTAGGTCCTTCTCCCCGCTTCTTCCTAAGAGGTAAAAAATAAATTAAAAAAAGGCACAAGGGGCAGATGTTTATTTAATACTGCAGCAGCCCAGTTTTCATGCACTCCCTGAGTAGCCTCAGCTCCGTGGTGCTTCAGCTTACAATGGTCATAATACACAGCTACTGTTGAGGTACATATGGAAAAGCAGAACAACCCTATACAACAGTCCCACAGAAGCATGGCTGGCTACACAAGTACGAGCAGAAAACCCCTGGAGTCTTGGAGGATATCAAATGAGGCACAAATCAGAATGGGACTTCACAAAAGCAGCTATGAAGGGTGACTGCAAACCACGTTGTGTTCATGGAAGCACAGTGAGCAAACCAAGGAAAGCCATTAAGTCTTTGGTTGGCACTTGTGAGGTGACATCTGGAACAGAGTGTTTTGTTTTGGACTCCTGTACAGGGAACACAGATAGGAGACAGCTCAGCAGAGAGCCACCCAGATAATTGGAAGGCTGTGACGTACGAGAAGGACCAGCAGCTGAGCAGAGCTAAGTGCTGCCTTCAGGTGGGTACACAGCACATGAAGCCACCTTCTGAGGCTGTGAGGGAAAGGGTGGGAAGCAGAGGTTACAAGGTGAAACAAGGGAAATTCCAATTGGATAAACAGAAGGCTTTGTAGTGAGGGTGGTCAAGAATGGAACAGATTTCCCAGAGCTCTGGATGACTGCAGACATCCAGAGATTGCTTCCAAACCTAGTTATTCTCTGAGTCTGTGAAACCCAAGGAGTCTCCTACAGCAAGAGGCTGCCTGCCCTGTATCAGAGTGAGCCTCAGAGAGTCTTGGCCTGTATGGATTTCTTACGAAGAAAGAGCTGTTTCAGTGGTTTATTCCACACTACTCTTCAGAAGATAGGAAGCTGGAACCTCTGGCAGAGAAAAGATCTGTCGAAAGACTGAATCTTATATGATCTCATGTCATGCAGACCCAGAGTCAGCAGACTGTTCACCATGAAGGGGACAGCTTCAGCAATTCTGTGGTTGATAGAGCTTGGAGAGGAGGAATTTCCCCTTTCCCTCATGGGATATCTCTGCCTGGATCCTTGCTAGTCAGATTTAATGTGAAGGGCATAACTTTGCTTTGCTGGGAAAGCTTTATATCTTTCATATGTTCTAAGTGGCTGAGGACAATGTTCCAGCTAACATGGGCAGGCATTCCTTAGAGCAGTATTTAGCTGAAAGCAAATACATTTTGGCACCATCTTCCCTAAAAACACCCAATCCCTCTTACTGCTCCTTCCCCCACCCTCAGTGGGAATATCTGATTATAGCCTTTTCACTGAAATTCCACACAGCTCCTCTTTCTTGAGGCCTTTCACACAAAAGCAAAGACTCACAAAGAGGAGACAGGCACCATTGTGTCCGTGTGTTCCATGGCAACGTTTTACCCCTCTAAGAGTTTGCTGCAATCCAAATGATGTTTCTGTTCTTTATTAATGATATTTCCCAGCTGTTTCTGTTGACAAAGAGAGGTCTGGTCCTTCTTTGTTACAGGCTGTGCCCTGCCACTGCAGCGAGCTCCAGGAGGGTTCACACAGAGCTCTGTAACTCGGGCAGCACGAGTAACTCAGCCCCAGTGAGAAGCTGCAGACACACAGAGCTTGAGCCTATAGACATTGATGTGCTGTAAATGTCTGTGTTGTGCTTCTATAATGAAAAGTAAGCACATGCTTAATCATACCTGTGCACAAAATATTTGTCTACAGCAATGCAACCTAGAAGTACCTCAGGGTTCTGTATTTTGTAACAGCAACCGTAGTTCTTCACCCTTTCTCTCTCAGGACATATTTTTCTTTTAGGACTTATTCGTCATTCCCTTCAGTAAAGTTTTCATATCATCTTTCTTCTTCGTGGAGTCATTATCTTCTTCTTATCCTGACATGTACATTATGCAAACATGCTTCACATTCACACAAGCCCTGCTCTGAATATATTACTGCCTTCTCTGCAGTGATTCCAGCGGGGGTTGTGGCTTTGTACAAGAGCACAGTGCAAGGCCCAGTTCTTACTACCCTCTACCTTAAGGTTTCCTTTGGATCTTTATCCCTGACTTTGGGTTTGAACTTTGAATTGCTGGTAGGAATTGCTCCTAGTTGGGACTTTTTGTGGTAGATTCTATCTGCCTTTATTCTGTTTTAGATAAAATAGCATGGATACAGGAATGAAAGTACTCGGAATACAGAAATGGCAGGGGATGTCAGTGATGCTCAGGCTAAACTGGGAGCAGTGCACTGCTCCTCTCAGTAAGGCTCTGGGCGGGCACAGAGACCTTCTCACTGCAGAGTCCAACTCTGCTCATTTGTTTTCACCTGCATCAGGAATTTTCCCAGAACATGAGAGCTGAAGTGTCTGTGTGATATTCATAAATATTATGAAACACTTGAGATTCTAAGATCCAAAAGGATTTTTAAATGTTTTGTTTAATTTTGACTGAGCTAGTCACACAGACAAACAGAATTTTCACACCATGCCTGCCTAGAAATATATAATCCATTTCTGACTAGCAAGTATTTTCTTTAGTTAGGCAAATTTAGAAACAGAATTAGAAACTTTTCCCTAAGCAGGTCTGGAAATAAAACAGGATATTTTGCCCTTCTGCTTTTTTTTCTTCCTCTTTTTCTGTAGAAGCCATTTAGTCACACTCGGGCTAAATTCACACACCGTTCCAGACAGAGGCTTTTCATGTGATCTTCAACTAAAAACTTTCTCTTAGCCTTTGAAATTACTCCAGTTATTTTACGTACATGCCATGAGGTATCTATTTCTTCCCCCTCTGAAATTTAAAGTCCTTCCTTTACTGTTAGAGATCTGCTCTTCTCTAGAAGAAATTCCAGTTAGAAGCATGGGATTTCAACTGAGAGAATGGTCCAGTCACAGACCAACAATGAAGGACACAATTTTCTGAATACCTGGGACAGTTCTTGGCTATCCAAGAGCTTTGCCTTTTCCATCTCAGCATTCACTGAGAAGGAATTACTTTGTCTGTTATGCAAGTTGCTAAGTATATTGACCCCATGCAGGGTCTGCAATTCTTTTTACGGTTTAGTTTTTAATTGAAAAAGATACCAAGCATGTGATAACAGCAGAAGGCACTCACTTACCCTATGACAATGCAGGAGACAGCAGTTCCCAAAAAGGCGTAGGTTAAAATTGATCCTAAGTTACGAAAAAAATGTCTCTGGGGAGGAAAGTTTGAAAGAAAGTCCTTTGTAATATAGTAAATTACAAGCAGAAACACAGCATCTAGAACTGTCATTTGTTACAACACATATCTCATCTAGAAGCTGGAACAGTATTGGCTACTTCAGTTGTTTTGGAAAATATGATTTAAAGATGTTTAATATTTTGTTTTTCCACTGGTGGAATGCCATCGAAGTTCCTTCTTTTTTATTTATTTGGCCAAATGCTTCAGGATCATAGCAGAAGTTCACACTGGAAGTACTGGATGCAAATGGTATCATAAACCCATCCCTTGAACAAAGTCCTGCTCAGGCAGGATGTGAAACACAGACAGGCTGCTCTTACTTGCAGCTCGTGGCATTCAAAGTAGTCTCTTCTGAAAACAGGGTGGCCTAAGTGTTTTCAACTGCACAATCAGATCTTTGCACAAGCAAGGGAGCAGAATGAGGGCCATGAATCATTAATTTCAATCCATTCTGCCAAGTTCTTCCCAGGCAATATAATTGTTATCTGACTTTGTCCCCTGTCACTGGCCTGTTGGGTCTACAGAGCTGCAGCCACACTCAGTCCCTTTTGTCACAAAAGGAAAAGACACATACCTTCTTCAAACTATATCCAGCATGAAATATAATGGGTGGCAGCAAAATATTAAAGAAGATGGAAGGATCAAAGGTCATCTGCCAGAAAGGACAAAAGAAAGGGTAAGAACAAATAAAGTAGCATTTAATTTGATATGATATGTTTTAATTATGTTTCTTATTGGGACTGATCTCAGGCTCACCTCCACTGTCTGTGGGATTATTCTGAGTTGGTTTCTTGCAAGTATAAATGTGTAGTTATAGGTGCAGAGTACTACTTGAAAAGCATTCCTTCAAGAAGGAAATCAGTCACGTGCTGCATTACAGGGAGCACATAAAAGCAGCGTTACCTGTGATAGCAGCTGCACTACCACACATCCAACTTGGCAGTCCCATGACGTAACTCCTGCTTCAGACATGGATCTCCCATTCACTTTCAGGAAAGACACATCAGCACTTTTGTACCTCAATTCCTTGTGTACACAATGGTGATAAAAGGCCGACACTACCAAAACCAATGTAATGTTTCCTTTGAAGGAAATGGTTTATAAAATAGCCATTAAAAGTTTTAAAGTAATTCTAGAATGAGGAAGTGCACAGTTCATATTGGCCAGATTCATATTCAAGGAATCACAGTTCATTCACTTCTGGCACAGAGACAGACAAAGGACGTTGCCCAGCCATTGCAATTCATTTCAAATAGCTTTCAATAAAATAGAATTCTCTTTAAAATGGCAACATTGCAGCAGAAAAAAACACAAATAAGCCTGTGTACTGCTTACCGTTCTGTCAGTGGGCTATATTATATCAATACTTTTAAAAGAGACAGGAGGTAATTAGTGCAAAGGCTTGCAGCTCCTTTGTTCAGATGAAGTGATATTTTAAGGCTACAGTAGTCTAGATTATTTTTCTTCAAAAGAGTAAGACCTGCCTACAAAATTACTTCTGCCTTCTAACTAACAGACAGCTTGATTCGATAAACAGGAAGTGAGAGCTGAGACCTTTTTCCATCCTGCTCACTTTGAATTCTAAAGCTGAAAAAAGTGAGTTGGCAAATGACCTGCCAGCAACATTAGCTGTGCTGGCACCATCACTGAAAACATGATGGAAAAAGGATTTTCTTCACTTATGAACTAACAGTCTCAAATGTTAATTTTGGAATCAATTCAGCAAATATGTTAAAATATATTTTCTGTGGGCATCAGAAATCCTGACTGCAAGTTTTATTATTCAAAACCATGTCCTAAAGAATACATGTTTGTAAGTCATGGCACAATCTATTCTCTCTGATAAAAGGCACTAAGTAAACAGTTTTACTGCAGTCAAAAGGGAATTACAGTTGTACAAAACCCAGAGCATGGTGTGATCATGCTTTCTGTTTTTTACATTAGTGCTTTTGCCAGCCAGGAAGGCTGCCAGGCATTGTTATTGTCTCCTAAATACAGCTGAATTTATCCCTTTTTCTTTTTTATTTATTTTCTTTTCAAGAGGGCATCTGCCAGGTAATTTTAAAGGAAAAAGCAGTGAAAATCCAGGCAGACTGAGGTCTCTCCAATAATTTAGAGGAACTGCAATTCACAGTTGAGACTTTTAAGAGCCTTCCAACAAAGTGAGACTATGGAAACAAGATCAGGCAGTTCTCTATAAGTGCAACAGAAATTTCTGTGAAAGCCAGCGCTCCTCCTTCCTCATAAGTCATCTTCAGTACCAGGTCTGATGAAGATGATCAAATGTAATGGATTAGTACATATGCCCTAGAAACCAAACACTCACTTGGACTAAGATAAAGCTGCAACTGCAACCAATTAGCAGGAAAAAGGATGAAGATTCTGCAAAATGTGATTAATCTGACTGCCACAGCATTTTCCTGTCTCCACCCACCACAACTCTAATGGTCCTTGACAGCCTAGTCCTTTCTGAGAAGGGCAAGTCTGGCACTAACAGCAGACAGGCACACAGTGGTGCTGCATCAGCAAGAAATTTGAGCAGATGGTTAAATCCCAATTCTGCTGAGCTCCCCAGTGTGTCTTCTAAGCATAACTTAAAAGTTTTTATAACGATAACAGTATAATACACAGGATCATGTACGACTCTGCTACACAAACAATAATACTTCAAAAAAAGCAAAATAATACATGGCAATATTGTAACAAGCCACTGGTAAAGGCTTAGAAGCTTCATGTGAATGTACAATGTCTTTGAGCACAAAATCCAGGTTTTAAAAAGTGCCTCTACCCTCCAGTGTTCTTCAAATGGCTGCAATTTAGAAAAAAAGTGAACATTATATGAAGCAAATATTAAACGGGCAGGGAAAGACTGTACTAACAAAGTAAAATATTTTGTTATATACTGGAAAACAGAAAAGGCTGTGACATTGTGAAAGACTGCAAATTTTCTCCCACACTTCCGTTTTTGTATCTGGCCTGAATTGCCACAATGCTATCTCCCCAAGGCAGTGCTGAGGACCATTGCAGGAGTGGAGAATGTATGAGAATGTCGTGATGAATTTAAGTGTACATTAAGTACATATTTACAAATTTGTGTTTTGCCGTTAGTTTGCAGCTTCCTGTGCTGTCCACAGGAGGTAACCACCTCTTGCATTATCCTGCCAGAGCAAGTCACTTTGAAGACAGGAAAAAATAAAGATATCAGTGGGGTTTATAAAGGTTTAGTGGCAATGAATCTAAATCAACAGCTGTGTCTACAATGAACTCAATGCCTGCAGGAGCTGGGGCTGTCATGTGAAACAGTTCAGGCAACAACTGCACAAGCACAGTCAGCTGGGAGCTAAAAGAAGGCCAGGGTTCTACCACACCTCATTTCCTTGACTGTTCTTCTTCCTCACTTACCTTGCCTGCCCTTAATTCAGAATAGACTCTGTCTCATTTTAACTTGAAGCTTGTTCTCCTCTCTCAAGAATGAAAATAAAATAAATACCTTACAGAGTTTAGAACAAAAATAAGATAGGTTTTACCTTTTGAAGCATTGCATTGCCCTGGTGACCATTGACATTGTGGTGGCTGATCTCTCTTTTGTATTGATATTCGTAGACCTGATTAGTTATATTAATAAGCAGAGTGGATGGCTCAGATTTCAGCTTTTCACATTCATAAACAATCCCACTTTCAACATCTGATGATTTTGTCACATATCGTATAATTAATCCCATTATAAGGCCTGGAGAGTAAAGAAAAAAAGAAAAATGAAAGAGATTCAAATACTTTTAAATATTTGATGCTACACATTTACTGATTTAGAGAAAGATTAACTCTGCCAAAGCCAGAACACCTTCTCAGTGTCTCTACCTTCACAGAACCTCTCTCAACACTTCATGGATGACCCCAAAATATTCCAAAATGGTCATCTCATTAGAATGCAGATGTTGGTGTGACATATGCACAGTCATACTCCTATTACTGTGATCAGTTGCTGGCATAATAATTATCTGAGTTTCTCATCCACTGCATTTTCAATAGTTATTTAGAGCAGGGAGATGCCTGCACAGCTCACGTGCTATACTGAGCATATAAACATCAGCTGTTCTGTTGGCGATTTTACACACTTCATTTGTGGGGACAAAACTCTGACACATCCTCAGGCACATTCTGCTTTCTGTAGAAGACTGCATTTTTGAGACTGTATAAACATAGAAAAATAAAATCAGGAAGAAGGGAAGGAATATAAGACTATCTACAGTTTAGGGCTCTTACCCAAGACAGATGTTTTGTCTCCCTTGACATTTAACAGAAGGGAAAATGTACTTCTGCAGCCGTCCTCTGGATGGTATGGCTCTTTCTCTTGGCTCTAGTGGGAGGCTGCATGTTTGCTTTAGGAGAGGTGAATAATATTTAGCTAGATAATATTATTGAGATTATTTCTACCCTCAGAGATTTCAATTTGGTTTCAAATTTAATTTCCATACTTCTTTTATGTCCTGTATGCTTTAAGTCCCATCTATAGGATGAACAGCTTTACAGTTACTAATTATTAACAGATTAATAAAATGCTAAGAATGCTCAGATTAAATATTGATGGAAGACACCTAAACGTATAGACTTTGAAATATAAGAAAGATAAGAAAGAAACTTACTATTGAAAGATAAGAAAGAAATTAAACAACAGGACCTATCAGAGAAGCATCTGCAAAATATGATGTTACAGTTTCAGTTTGATCCCGTAATCAGATGGTGATACAAGCGACCATAAGGACCTCCAGAGTCCTTGTTATCATCACATCTTCTCCTAACAGAGACTCTCAGGACTGCAGCTTCCTGGTGTAAGTCAAGTTTGTGGCTTCTTGGAGTGATGCTGAGTAACAGCTGCCTCGCCTGTTTTAGAATGTGCCCGCATTTGTGCTTGTTTAGAATCTATTGTTTAGTATGGTTGCTTCCTTTAAATGATAGAGGATTTCAATAAGCTGTAGAAAATCCCAAGACCACTTTCTTAAGTTACAAGCATTCATGCAATAAAATCACATAATAAATTTAGCTGTAGTAAAAGACAGAATTCCTCAAAATGTTAGGGGAAAGCATGTATATGTAAAGGGAAGCAAGCACTGCATGTGCTACTGTGAAATATGACTTCCACAGTGGTCAGTCCAGGGGTCCAAAATCATGAGTCAGAAACCAGGAAACGATTAATTAGTTAAAACTGTCAGAGTTTTCAGCTTATTTTTATTAAATTTCCTCGAGAAGAACCACATATTTAATTTTTAAATTCAATTTGAAATACATTAAAAATTCAACTTAATTTGATGCTTGAACAAGACTTGGTGTTTTTAATTCTCAGGAGCAGAAAACCTAGAGGTTTTCCTTTACCATTTTTGTCCCTATGACTCAATGTTTTAAACTATTGCCTCTGATGCACTTCTATTACCAGGTATTACTTAATTTGCTCAGGTAACAAATATTTTGCAGACATTCACCAAGGCCTGTGCAAGGACACTGGCAGAAAAAGACTATTCAAAATGTGTTTTAAGCACATTTATTTAAACGCAGCATTGAAACAGAGAAGGGCATCACTAATGTTACAGATCTCTTAAAAAAGTCTCAGCTGTCCTTCGAAGTTGGGACCTTGCAGCAAAATCTCACTTTAACTACAGCTCAGTTATGTTTCAGCTGAGGGCAACACAGGTTTTCCAGCTCCTTCAGTGGAAGCAGGATAAAATCCTTAATCATAAATATGACCATTGGAAGGGATTTTTTAAGTCATTGTGCCAAATGCCTGAGATAAACAGGAATGTTCTTTTCCCAGGATTTTATCTAGTCAGCTGTTAAATGCGTTCTTAGTAATGACACTCATGGATGCAGTTTTAGTGATTCTTAGATTTTCCCAAATATTTTAGATTTTCTTTCAAATTTTTTTGTTTGCCTCAAGAATGATGTTCCTCTCTTTACCTCACCACTACAAAATGTCAGTTTCTGCCTTAATTGTGATTTTCCCATATGGTCCTCTGAATCCTCACAACCTTTCTTAATTGTGAGTTGTCTAAGCAGGAAGACAACGAAATATTATCTTTTATTGAGGTTCAGAGATTCCTCTTTCTGTGACTTTTTACATCCATTTCTGCCTGTGAGAAATAGGGGTACTCAGAACACACCATCAGAAGGCAACTATAGTTGTTTCACACAAGAGGCATACTGGATTTAGAAGGTATAAGAATCATTGTGCTTCATCACCAGACACCTCCCCCAAAGCTGAATCCAGAACTGATTGTGCCTCAGTTCCAAACGCACTAAACGGATCCTCAGAAGGGGCTGGAAGGGGCTACAGTGAGTCAGCTTTCCCATTGCACACCTGCCAAAACCTGTCCCCTCAAAACCTGGGCAAACACCTCTAACCACTGCAACACAAAGCCATTTTATGTGAGCACCACAATGGCTCTTCTGTCATTCAGCTTTTTTATGTTTTCCTTCCAGTCTGATCAACTATTCCCATGGAGAACAACTTTGAAGGCTGGTACATCTGCAATCAGACCCTCTGCACCGAGGGGGTACCACCCACTCCCTAGGGACAATTACTCAAGCTGAGAACTATTTCAATTAACTTTGGTAATTAACCTCCCTTATAAAAAGGCACAGATTGTGATGCTGCTGGTTTGGGTTTTTTAGTCTGTGAGGG
Source organism: Pardalotus punctatus (assembly GCA_013400915.1). Taxonomy (NCBI): domain Eukaryota; kingdom Metazoa; phylum Chordata; class Aves; order Passeriformes; family Pardalotidae; genus Pardalotus; species Pardalotus punctatus. The sequence continues at coordinate 661,046 of VZTX01026194.1, read as the reverse complement.
GTTGTTTTGTTGTTGAAGTTCAATTCTGGCTGCCTGCCTACCTACAAGAGTGTTTTTGCCTCTCACTTGGAGATGAGTGGTGGTACCTCTGTGGTTACAGATCTCTTGACTCCCTGACTCCCTGACTCCCTGGTGCACTGAAAACAGGAATTAAGTTGAGTTCATTATTTGTGGTCTGTTGATCAAACCCAACTACAATGTGTAGAGAAACTTGCTCTCCGAGACCCAGGAATACCAAGGAATGAATGAATAAACAAACAGGTAAGTCTGTACTCTTCCTCATAGTTTGTGAGTGATTTTTCAGTTTGGTCTCAAACAGTATAATTTGAGTCTTTAAATACTTTCAGGCTAAATGCCTTGCAATCTGTATATATATATATATATATATACGCACACTTTGTGAAATAATGTTGAATTCCTGTTGAATTAATTCTTGTGAGTTAATTCTGTGTAATTTGAAATGCTTTCAGTACTTTTTACTTTGTAGAAAGATCTTTAAATCAAATGAGGCTATACTTAGTGTTGAACCATTGCTTTGATAAAAAAATAAAATTAATACACCTCAGTTGTTCAAGTTTCTAAATGGACAGTATGGACGTATTTTTGTTTTTGTTTTTTTTTTTTTTTAGCTGTAACTATTCAGCCTAAAAGTAAATTTTCCTACAAAGATCATGCATGGGGAAAAAAAAAAAGCGCTGACCCACCCTTTTATTTGTTCTTTACTTTAAATAGAACTTTTTATCAGGCTGTGTTCAATTTGTGGCTGTTCAGCATTTTGCAGTAACTAAAACCTCTTCCTGTTTCTGTATTTCTATGCTTGTTTGTTCCCCCTGGTTTTCCTCACACTTTCCCTTCCCTGTCCTCTCCACCGCTACTCCCCTACGGTCACAATCAAGGAGTATGGACCCACCTGCCACTCTGTGGGACACACTGCAGCTTACATTCGTCTATCCCTAGAGGCCAAATTATCAGTATCATTGTATTGCTATTCACATATCTAATAAATAGCTAAAAGGGCTGGAGCAAAGCAAACTGTAGGACAGAGACCTCTTTTGTACAGGAAAGGCAGAAATCAGAATTGTTTGGATAGGGAAGGCAAAACTGAGTGAGGGCAGGACTTGTCTCACTGTCAGTGCTTGGTGCCGTGAAGATTTTCTCCCAAAGTTACTGCCTATTGATCTGATACCTCTTATGACCTCTGAATTTTCACTTTCTTTTCATTATTGCCATGTCACAATGCTTAAGATGAATAAACCCATATCCAAAATTTTCAAGGATAAAAAGGACATCATTAGCTTCTTGGGTCCTACAGATAGGCTTTTTTCCCTGTTTGAAGGTTGCCATAAATAATGCAAAACTAAACAGATTGTAAATAAACTATCATGAGGAATGCTTTAATAATTCAAAAGCTCTGTCCTGCTGCAGCACTAATATCTTAACCAATTAGAAGAATATGAGCAGGTTATCCTCATGATGGGTGGAGTATGTTCTGGGCAGGCAGCAAAACAGAGCCAAATGACAGATAAAAACTCCAATCTTATTTATTTTTGTTTTGTCTTCTCCCATATTTCATTTCTGTTTTGACAGGCTTTTGTCTAAATCTTCAGAAAATATCATCAGGTGCACATGGCAAACAGCACAATAGTGAAAAGGAAGCTACTGCAGTAGAGGCATCCCTATATTTAGAAAAAAAATTCACAACTTGATCATAATATATTGCACAGTGTCTCATAGTTTTTTCCTTTTGAGAAATGTTAACAGAAATGCAACAAGCAAATGTATTCTCAGTAGTATGGAACTTTTTCTGCAAAAAATTGTTAAAGAACAATCCAGATGACGTCTGACAGTGAAAACAATTGCATTTAATTGTCATGTGATGTGTATTTCAGTCTCAACTGATTCAGTTGGTGTTTTCCATGTGTAACAGATTTAAAGATTAGAAAAAGGGTAGATTATTGAATAAATACTTTTTCAGAACTTTAAAATACAGACAAGGCAGATGCGAAGTAAGAGATCCCACAGACCCAGGTGATAGGGGCTCAGTGACCGGATTAATACCAGTTTCTTTTTTGCTTGCCTTCCTTTGAAGGATCAAGTTACTTGTGAAGACAGCGAGCCAAGAAGAGGAATTAGCCTGTTCTTGAAATTTCGTAGAGTTAATTTATCAAACAAAATAGTTTGTAGGGGATAGTAGGAAGACTGGGATCTGTTTCAGTCTCCCAATGGAACTGAGATCACCTTAAAATGCTTGACATAGAAAATGAAACATTTACCTTGAAAGGTAGGTGTCAGTTGCCTTTGCTATTGCAGGCTTCTAGATGAACTTCCATATGTAGTTTTTTGCATGTGGTGTGCTTTGATAAACAAATAGTCTTCAGAATATGCAATCTTAACAGAATCAGTTTTGGGTATTACAGTGCTAGTGTATGTGGTGTGCACAGGATGTGTCAGAACAGGCTGGAACTCAGATAGGTAATGACTGAGCAGTTGATTTCTAACTTCCATTTTGACAGTTTGCCCCCCGTGTATATTTTATGGCAGCAGAAATGCCAGTAGAGTCTCTGAGTGAAACAGCCGTAAGAGAATGACAAGAGAAATCATCACACATGTAAGTGTGTGCCCTAAACTAGAGAGTACTTAGGGGACAATGTGGAAAGTTCTGCATGAAAGTGAAATGCAACATGGCAAACCTTCATGAAAGATTAGAACTAGACAGGCAAACTGAAGTTACCCTACAATGACAGCATTGAGAGCAAACTTGAGATGCATTCTCCAGTGTTTTTTTCAAAGACACAGAGCAAAACCAAAAGAAAGCTCTCAAGATCATTTAAACTTTATTAGACAACATGTCTGTATCCACAAGGCTCCTTAGACCAACAGCTCTGAATGTTACAAAAACGCAAGCAAATGAAATAATCTCTCACACTAAGGGCATTTAATTCTTTTGTAAACAGTAAACTCCCCACCTTGTTGCTGTCTGACCACGGAGGAGCAGAACATGCACATGCTGAGGATATCCAGCTCGTGACAGTCGCTCCTATCAAGGCAGCTTCTGGCTACTTCAGGAGAAATGCTGTTACATATTATTTTACCGTACGCTTATGGAGCTGATGATATTTAATTCAGCCCATTTTCTGCGCTTTGTCAGCACTTGATCTCAAGTGCCTGATCATAAATATGTAACTAGTCTGATCTTATGCTGGCACTTTAATTTATACTCACCATAAAGCATAGCTCCTCCAGTTTCATGCAGAAAGCGGAATCGATGGTTTTTAAACAACCAAATTGTCAATATTGTAAGAATGAGTAGAAAGTTAAAGATAAGCAGCTCCACCGCTCCCTGATGATAAAAGTGATCTTCATCTTTCACTGATACATATTTCTTCAACTTCTCCATTTCATTCCCTTTATAGAAAGTATGTGAAAAATAAAAGGAAAAAAAAAATCACAGGAAGGAAAGTGTTGTCACCTTTGGTACAAAAAGTCCAGACACTACAGAAATTCACAGCAAGCACATCTGTTTCATTTGCAGCCTCATGGTAAAGTGCCCCAGCTCAGAATTCAGCTGGATTCTAGTTACAGCTTCCTGTTTCTCTCTTAAAGCTGCCCTGTCTCATTTTTAATGTTACGATTGTGTCACTGGGCTGCGCTTGCTCTGGCTGTGGATGCACAAATTGCTTCCAAGGCTCACACTGTCAGTTTCTAAAATTCTGTTGTAAAACTCGGTGTGTGTTCATAATGTTTCTTCCTGTAGTTTACAGCACAATCTGAATCCTAAAAGTCATATTTTGTTTTCGCAGTTTAAGATGGAAAAAATTATGTTTAAAAAAAATGGCATAGCAACCTTTACTACATTTTGGAAGTTTAAGAATCTTTCCTCCTTCCCCCTTTCCAATGTTTAAGTGTAAGTGACATAGAATAAAGGTGGCACTTTACTGTGGTGCAAAGGCAGAAGAAGAACACAAATCAATGAATAAGGATTTCAAGATTTAGGCACTTGTATTGATCCTGCCAGAAGACTGAGATCTCTGTAAAAGCAAGGGTCCAATTACCTAGAATTAGGAGTACTTAAACCCCACTATTGAACTGAATTAAAAATGAAATTTACTTTCCATCCTTTTTGTTTGCATGTTTTGATTTACTCAATTCATTATTCAATTAAACCAGAAAAACAGTAGAAATACTCTATGTACAGCAAATATTTCTGGACTTTTCTGTCTGAGCTCAAGGTTGCAATGCATGTATATATAGAGAATTCCAAGCAAACTCTTTTTTTGTGCTCAGGTCTTTCTACATTCTTACAGGTAACCCCATTTTCAGTTGTATCCAGGCCCTTCAGCAATTTTCTTTCCTAAATGGAATAACTTCTCTCCAAGTTTTGGTTGGTTTGCAGATTAGATAGGACAATGTGTTGCAATAGCTGCATCATATTTCCAACATTGATAACAGATGATAAATTAAGAAGGAAAGGAACTTGATAAAATAAAAAGTTACATTTAGGCTTTCAGAACAGCCTGCCAGGTGAATTAAGAAAGTGGAGGGCAGTATGTTGAGTAATTCTCATAATACCATGTTCTTACTACAAATAGTATTTGGTTCACCTCCTCTGACATGTAATTTTAATGAACAAGAGGTAGTAGTCTTACTCATATTCTATGTTCACCTTATGTTGAACTCTATAGATTTCAGAGAACAATAATCTTTTCCTCACTTAGCTTGGCAGATGTAGAAGTCTGCTCACAGAAACTATCAAGTTGGAATAAAAAGCAAGAGGAGTCTTGTAAATCACTAGATGGATTCTCACCTTGGAAGATATAGTCAGAAAAGAAGCATAATGTAAAAATTTTAATTAATTATAGTTAGTGGGAATTCCAATCCAAGACACAATACTTTAGCAACACTGGAAATTCTGCAAGTGTTGGAAAAGTATAGGCAAGAGTAAAAGCAAACACTGAAAACAAGTGCATCTGTATATATAACTAAAAGACCAAGCAAAACCAACTCTGAAACTGAGAAATCAACCACATTGTGAGTACACAGATAACAAATGTTCTGTCGCAGCTCGCTTGCCTAAAATCCCCAGGCAGACTGGAACAGGATTAGTGGGATCACAAGTGGTTATCCTTCTCTAATCCATGGCAGCCAAGAAGATCTGCCTTGCTAGCTCCTGCTCTGATACACAACTGCCCAGGAAATACTGTGGGCTAAGGCCACTTACGGCTGCTAAGCCCACAGTGGTGGGCTAAGTGTCATTTATAACTGCCAGGCCTCTGTGTATTTTAAAATCTTTTCTACTGCTTAGAATACTCTTCCTGTGAAATCAGTTTATTTGCTGGTTGCTATTGATGTTGTTCTCTCTTTTTTTCTGAGGTCGGACTCTGGTTTTACTGTTGCTTATTGAATATTGCTGATGTTCAATCTACATGGGTCACAGAGCCACTAGTGACAGAAATAAATCCACGTAATCTGTATATCTTTTATGTTACAGCTATTACACTTAGCTGAAAAATAGCTTTAAAAATAATTTACGCTTACTGGAATACAGCTTTCTATCCAGAAGGTAAGGTCTGTTTTGTTTTGTTTTTTTTTCCCTTTCATTGGTTCAGAGCCTGTTTTACTGACTTATTAAAATACAGTACTAGTTATGATGAATATACATTGAATTGAGTGGAACTGGACTTTTAATCTCCCAAGACTTGTGACACTTCTGCTCATATGTCACTGTCTCCAGGCATTGTATCAACACATGAAAATATTTTTTCCCTTTTGAGCATGAATGCATTTGATGCACCCTGTGATGTAACAACCAGCTCAACACACTGTAATCATCATGCTGGAATCTTCCTTCACAGACCAAAGTCGGTTCAGACAGAGCTGAAATTCTCATGTGTGCTTTTCTCGCTGAGAAGACAGAAATGCCAGCACCTCTGAAGAAATGAAAGCTCTGAAAGACAGAAAGCACTTTGGTTCTATGAGTTGTTACAGTAATCTCTTCCAGTTTAGACAGTTTTAGCCAATAGGTTCAGAACAAAGATGAATTCTTACAAAATTCTGTAAAACTGATACTACCTGTTTATGCAGTTTAAATTAATCCACATCATTTAATGTGAGGATTATGAAGGAAGTATTTCCAAATTTACTTCTGTGGGTTTAATGTTCATTTTCAGCTTGGACTGCAGCCCTGTGGTATTTTTTTTTTCATATTTTAAAAAACTGAAAAACAATCCAGACAATTTTTATCTTTACAATTTTAAGTCTTTCTAAATTACAGTTTCATAGTGGTAGCCTACTTTGGGGAGCTGACTCATGTTCAACTCTTAGAACCATGGACTTGTGGATATCCACTGGTTTAAGTTTAGTTTCCTATAAAAGCAGACAGTGCATCAGTCTCACAGACTATGCTACAGGCTGGAATGTGTGTGTAGTAAAACCTGAGTCAAAAAGGTTATTGAATTCCTTTGTCTTCTCCATGGCCTTTGTCACTAGTTTCTGCTCCACTGAGCCCAGGTCTACATTTGCAGGAGCCACTTTTGCTGCCCTTTTCCTTATATCCCTACTGAGTTACACCTCTGCTGCAGCATTTCTCTGTATGCTCAGGAAACATCTCTGCATTTCTCCTGGGTTACCTGTTTCTGCTTCCATTTCTCTACTTCCTTTTCTGTTTGAGCTCAGCCAGGTGTACATTCTTCATCCACACCAGCCTTCTGCCATGTTTGCTTGACTTTCTGCATGTTGGGAGGTCTTTGTGGTTTGAAGCAGCTCTCATTGAGATCAGTCTCTCCTGGGCTCTTGATATTAATACCCCACACATCCATATTGATAGTGATATCACATCACTGATTCAGTTGTGTGGGGTAAACAGCAACTACAGAAATACAGCTGAATTCAGGATTGCCACACCACAGCAGCAAACATCCTCACTGTCATTGCTATTTAAGCCTTAAAAAAACCCAAAACAACCTAAAATAAAAAAACCAAAGGCTGCCTAACAAAGTATTTGTTACAGTGCTTTTTGTTTTACTCGGGTTGATTTCTCATCAGTGTGTCATAGGGTGACTTCTGTTTCAGGTACAAGTTATATTACATTGTACTGTGTTGTAACAGAATGCTAGTAAGGAATGTGGGAACAGATACCTGATTTAACTGCCTTGCATGACAAGGGCTACGCTTTTCCATGAGTCGACTCTGAAAGTACATCCCACTAGAGGGCTCTCGTTACACATGAAATAGAAACCTGACTTTAGCACTACTGAGTCTTTTATCAATTTTTCAGGTTAAAGATAGGTTTTGGGTTTATTTAAACAAAGCATTGTAGTGCATCAGCATACTGGGTAGGATCCCATTTGGAATACATAATTACTTTGGTGACTTCTTTTTCAGAGGAAGCGTGCTGATCTAACTGAATTATTTTTAGTTTGTGAACATGAACATTTTGGATAATTCCTAATTAAATTAAACATCTTCCCCAAATTCTTATTTCCATTAGATCAGTACAATCAGATTAGTCTGTTATTATACAGGTTCTGCCAATATCACTAAATTATTATTTTTGTGGGGACTTATGTTTACCTATGCTGGCCTTTCTTATGTGCAGATAACCCTGCTATCTTCCTACCTCAGAGCCTAAAAGCATGTTTTACAGAAACAGACCTATAATTAACAACGCTGTTTTCATCCCTATCAGTATCCAAACAGCAGCTGTTCCTTTTTTCATTTCAACACTGTTTAAAAACTTGTAAATAAGTAACATTGCGAACAGTTAATCATAATTTCTGCATACTTCTACAGTGCTATCAGCAGCAGCATTTCAAGATAACAGGTTGTGTTCTTCCATTTTGAAGAGAAACAGGGCTATGTTTGTAAAGGAATGTGGGCACAAGAAGCGCAGACAGGTGCTTTTGAAAATCCTGGTGGACTGTAACTCCCATCGCAGACAAAGTTTAGCCCTGCTTCTCTTTTATAGTAACCAATTTTTCTTTAAGAGAATTAGGTCTGAAACATAATTACTTTAGATCTGGGAATATCTCTTTGGAGTGCCATGTTGCTTCCCTTACCCAAGGGAAAGCCCCCTCTCATGTCCAGCTGGGCCCTTGGCCTGTGGTCTCTCTTCCTTTGCCATTCTCTGTGTATGTTCAGGACAATCATTTCTCTTTACTCTGAGCCATGTTTTACCCTTACGTTGCTTTTGGTTCCAAGCTCCTTATTCACAAACCTCTTTTCTTCCAACTGACAATTTTCAAATATTTTTCTCTTGTTCTCTGGAAACTCTAGTTGCTATAGAGACACCTGATGATTACAGAGACAGTGACTACCTTTGTTAGAACCTCAGTTGCTATAGCAATGACTGTTGGCTGTGGGTTCAATGATATCTGCTACATGGTTCATGCCCTTTTACACAGCAATACAGCTTGTAAAAATCTTCTTTTAATTGTTATGCGCAGTAATGAGATTGTGAGCCAAATTCTGTTCTAATTGAAGTCAGTGGGAGTTTTGCCATTAACTTCAGTGAGACCACAGTTTGATCCTAAACTCCTCTGTCCATAAATAATGAAAGGAATCCACTTTCAGCACAGTGGCTAACAGAGTATGGCATCATTCAGTCAGTAACAACTGAACCTGGGAACAAAGCTTTGATGTCTGTGACTGTATTTCAGTAAAGACTGACTTAAATGATCATCTTTTTCCTTTGAATATTACAGAAATTCTTGGACTAAATAGTCAATTCTCAGATCAAACATATCGTGGTCCTTGTGGGGACATGTGTGTATTCTTTTAAATAAAGGAATTGTAAAACAAAAACATAATCTTGAAAATACTTTGACTGTTTGTTTTTCTTCCAGGAGAAGTGTGTCCCTTTTGTTGCTATCTGGAAATAGTGACAAGAAAGTAAATGTTTTCAAGGAGATATCATCAGAGAAGAGGTATCCCTACTGAAAAGGTAGATATAATGCTGTTCTTCCAAAGGACGTTACTTCTTGGCAGTCTCCCTGAATTTTTTTGACACTAGGGGAATGACCTCTAAAGAATGTCTTAAAGTCAACTTCATCTTTGAGCTATTTCTATTCTATTTAAGGTATCCTGGAGATACTTTTAAAGTCATGGGAATGCAATTCAAGTAGAAGTTGAGGCTGGAAAGCACTATATTTGCTGTGTCTATCCACATATGTTTGTTTTGTTACGTTATACCCAAATTATCACGTATTATGACTGTCCTGGTCATTTGTACCTTCTCTTCTGGCAGCCTTTTCAGGAACTCATTAGTGTCTTCTTTATCCACTGTGTCTGTGAAGGTACAGGGAAATTTGCTATGAATTTGTGTCAGAAGAAAAGTTCTTTGCCTTGATCCCCTCTATAATGGTTAAGTTACAGGCAAGATTACAAATGTCTGATTTTCAGCATGTCCAGAATAACAATTCTGACATGCCCACTTCAACAGCTGTTGCAAAATTAAAAACCTAAGAAGTCCTTACAGACTTCTACCATGCATATTTTGTATGAAAATCTGCTCATTTTAAGCAGTCATGACTAGATGAAAGAAAAATACCTGAAATAACTGCCACTGCTCTCTTCAGAAAGAGCTAGGCCAGAATGAACAGTTCATTTCCTAAGGGAAAAGAAGGAAATGGAGAAATATTGGCATTACAACTGAAAAACTCAAGTGACACCTTGTATCAGCACATATTGTTTATACATTTCTGCAAGAGTCACTCCCCAGATACTGTCAGATAATGCAGAACATCAGAACTCTGTGTGTACTCCCATGCTTTTGGTGTGCTTACAGCTCTGTAGCATTTTTTTGTACCCAGACCAAGATACAGAAGGAATCCAGACTCACTTATCTCTCCCTTCACTTCATATAATTTCCTCAAGACTTGGCCTTTCTTCTTGCTGCAGCAGTCATTTTTATTTCTCTTTCTTCTGCTCTCCAAAGATAAGCTGTGGAAGACTCCTAAGATGAATCATGAAAAATATCCTCTCCTATGAATTCTGCTCTCCTCTGGTGATCAGTCTCATCTGCTGATCAAAGTACATTTAGGCATTTCTTTATTTTGACACAAGCCTGTTGGCCAAAGTGGTTCTTACTGTTTATGAATGCCAGGGTTTCCATGAGTAGAGGCTCATGAATTATCAACAATTGTCTTTGGTGAATCCTGTGCAATTATCTTTTGGAATTTCTGATCAATTTGGCACCACAAAATCAGAATGAAAGAATAATTCAGACTTGAAGGGACTTCAGGGGTCATCTGGTCCAAAGTCTGAACCAGCTTAGATGAGGGTCCAAGATGCTCAAATATCTTGCTGTGTTTTTTTTGATCCTGTCTTCTAACATGCATACACAATGCATTTTGGATTATTCATATAGTCTGCTTGGATGTCTAGTGTATTCTTGTATGATTTATAGACAAACTATGTTCTGGTATTCGAAAGAGAGAGATTATTTTCCATATCCTTCTAGTAAAAGTACATTATCTGACATGAGCAACAAATAAACTCAAGGCTGTGTTTGTTGCTATCAGAGGGCAAACAGATACTAATTCCCTGTTTGAGGATGTTCTTTCTGTCCATGCCCTGTGTTAAAACTTGCAGCAGTTCTCTGGCCCTGGCAGGGAGAGGAACTGCAAGGGCTCACCATCCCAAGGTTACTAAAGGCTTGGAACACAGCTAGATTTGTGTGTCTTCAAATCATACCTGTTTCCTGACAAGTGCTCCTTAATTAATGCTCAACTGATTAAACAATGCACTCCCAGGACACTGAGACTTCTGTGGATGCTCATGTCTCTCACAGGTTAGACATGTTTAGGAAGAAACAGCAGATCTGCTCAACATCCTTAAAAGTACAAGAAAATAATTTTAGGACAAATCACCTAAAGTATCCCAGACAGAAAGTGGTAGGAAGTTATTCAAGCTGAGCCAGCACCTGTGGCATTCCTGCTTTGTTCTCAGATTTGCTGTTAATAGTGTTCTTTATCCACCTTGTCCTTTCTCTTGCCAGTCTTCTGCCTCCATTGCAGGCCAGGAGAAACCTTATAAAGCACCTCTAGCAAGAAGAAAGATAAAAAGGCGTTGGACTTAGATTTACCTACTGTTGTTGCTTGACATGGCTTCTCTGGAGCACAGTTTGAACTCTTCCACGAATGTTCTCTCCACCATGGCTGACAGTTGAAACCTGGCAACATTCTACCTGCTGAGCACAGCCCTGCAGGTGTGCAAAAGCCTGCAGGGTAGGGCCTCACCTACTAGAAACAAGACTCTCTAAAATGTGAAGAGCCATAAATAAGGGATTATTAGATCAATGTCTCACAGCAGTTATTTTTTAATTTGTTTTGGTAGCAGCAAACCCCAGAACTTTTGTGCATCCACATATTCTGTTGCTTCAAAGAGGAATCAGTTGAACTGGTCTTAAAAAAGAGGAAAAATTGGAACTTACTGACCAGTCGACTTTTACTGAATGTGAAGGCAGAACAGTCATAAAGATTGAGCTTCCCTCTTGTTGCTTAGTTCTTCTTCCCACCTTCTAAATGTATAGAGAAATAGTTTTTGTACGTAATTCTTCATATATTTCACAATATTCCCCATAAAAAAAACCCAACAAACAAAACAGGGTACTTTTGGCATGTTATTTGTGGTATATTACATCATAAAACATGTTTGCCACATTCCTATGGAGGCTTAAAGGTTCTCTTTGTGACTCTGGAAGACTCTACCAACCAAACACAGGCTATTATATTTATCTGTTCTCTGGTTTTGAATATGGCCTTTTGTGGAAGGATATATTTCACCATGGGTGAGCAAAGGGTCACTTATTGCCTTGGAAAGAAAGCAGTTCCTTGAGTGCCATTTACATCTTGCATACTGATTTAATTTTAGGGGTTTGATATTGCAAGAACCCCCGAGACAATCCTCAAATTTATCACTCATTTGCAATGGATGGGAGGGGACCATAAGAATAGCTAGCCAGATAAACAATGTATTTGAAACAGAACTTTTGCTCAGGAATTGAATCTAGAGTTAGCCTGATTTGCCATCTGCTCAGCCATAAATTATTGTTGTTTTCAGCTTGGCTTTTTCTTTCCGTGCAATCTAAATCTAAAGCAGACACAATTGCTTTGCAGTTCATAAAGGTGATATTACCATGAAAACAAACAATCACTACTTCTTACTTGTGTTCTGTTATCCTACCTGAATTCATTATAAAAATAAATCCCACTTGATATTCTTACATAAGAATTTAGCCACTTTAGGCTGCCTTTTTAAAAAAATACCACCTAACATGGTTAAATAGAGTATATGCTTTGTCCTAGGGAAGCAGTAAAATTACTTTAAGTAGTTGGAGCGTCTTCCTCTAAGTGAGATAACATTTTCAAAAGTGCTGTAAATAATGGATTTTGTTTCCAGAATTCATATCTGTAAGCAAAAGCTGCTTTCTGAGCTTCCATTGTAAAGCAAATAGAAGTCAATATAGTGTTACTTAATGGGGAAAAATATATTAATTTCTTAAATAATAGTAAAAACTTGGGGCTTTATAAATAGGATTTTTCCTCCTACTCCTTCTCACATGATATGATTTTCTTACAAAAGCCCAACAAAACAAAAAACAACAAGAAAAACCAGTCAGTGATTAAGAAATCTTGAAGGAAAATGTAAAAGGGCTTTTGGAATTAAACGACTCTTCACAACAAGTCACCATATATTTTTCCATCGTGCTCTACTTGAGATGTTGGACAACTACTACAGCTACAAAGAAAGTGGGAACTGGCTCCATCTCTCTTTCACGAAGAAATAGAAACCATTTCCTACAGGACAGTCACATTGTCTTGTAAGAAAACTCATACAGGAAGGTCAGGCAAATTCAGCTAATATGTAGAACCAGGGAAATACTCTGAGCCCTCCATACCTAGGTTAGTGTTGACATGGAATTGCAAGAATGCACCATCATTCAAAATATGGAACCTGTAAACCAAGAGATAAACTGTCCCAAAACAACAGAGGTGTTAGGAAGCCAATTCTCAGTAACTGAGTGGTTTTGTTTTTTCTTTGAACCCAGCATGACTGTCTTGAGGGCTACGGTGCTTCTTTTTCAGAAACTGATCTTCTTAATAGGACAAACTCAGTGAAAAATGCTAATAATAAATGTAGAACTAATGAAGTCTACTTCTTCCTAAGTCCAGATATGAGAGATGAGACATCTGAATTCCTTGCCTGACTTTGTGACATACTTTCCATATGGTAATTATCATTTATGTCTTGTTGTGAGATATAATTTACTTATGTTTACAAATGATTTTGGGATTCCTGAGTAGTTACAGTACAAGTGTTCAAAAGTGTAATTGAAGAATTGCCAAGTAATTCAACATTTTGCTGAAGTAACACATCCTCTATATGGGGGCTTAATATTTTGATATTTGGACCTGTATTTGGATATGCTATTGAAGCTATACAGAAGACTTTCCTTCCAACTGCCCTCTGCTTCAGTCCCCTTTACAGAAATCTAAGGTGTCTTTGTTCTCTCAGCACTTAACTGTGGAGTGTAACTCAGAAGCCTCAATTTTCAAGTTACTTCCACAGTGTACAGATGTTTCTGCAGAAGAGTGGCATTTCTAAAACTGCAGAATCACAAGAAGCTGGAACCTTGCCTGGAGGAGTACAAAATTATGGTTGTCAAATGTGAGCATACACAATTTCTTTGTGTACCTCTAAGTGTGAGATGTATATTAAGTCCACTGAACAATATTGTATCATAAATGGGTTGAAGGAGAGCCATCTGTTCACTTGAATACTAAATAATGTAGAGGAAGATGAAATCAATACTAGTTGGTGCCACACATAAATAAGTGTGGGGAAAAATTAGGATGGAATCTTTGTATTAAAAGGTATTTTTTAAAACAGCAGACCTGGATATTTAGCATATCTTAATACACAATGCTATTACTATAAACTCTGCATTGTTTTTTCATTGTAGCATTAATGTCTAGGAAGCAAGATTTTCATCTGAAACAGCAGCATTTAGACAGATACTTAAAACATTTAATTGAAAGAAAAAAAGCTGTTGCAGTGAGTTGGTTTTCTGTCCTGTCCCTGCTGGAGACACAAGGTTGGATTCTGAGTTGAGTCACAAATGAAAGAGTACTTTTATTCCAGTCACCATCTGTGCAGCATCCCAGCACTACCACACATTCGAGCAGCATTCCGAATGCTCTGAAATCAAAGTTACAAGGACACGCATCCTTGCCTCAGTAGTGAGAGGTACTGAGTGCTGCTTGGGAACACTTAAGCAGCAAATGTATGACGGTTCATTCTGTTACTGCTTCACTTATTAAAAGCAGATCCTCATCTCTTGCATCTGAGGAAAACAAGATCACAGTTTGGCCCCATAACAGTGAAATAAAAATTTGCTGCCTAATGCATTATTCTGTTAAGCACCAATATACCAACCAGTCCCAGATATAATCCCCTACTTTTTGTTTTAATCCTGCTGCACTTTCAAATGTACTTCTAATGTTGGAGATTTTTTTAAGCATGGAAATATAATTACATCTTTAAGTTTGGGCCATGAAACATTTGCATCTGGCATGAGTGACTTTGATACCTCCAGATAGACTGCATTAAGCTGACTTTGCTGCTGAAAACTGACAGGGCTTACAATTATGCCGTCACTGGATCTGCAGAAGCAGAGCAGGGAAGCAGCATTTGTGAGGCTGCTCTGTGCCAGATGGCACACCATGGCAGAAAAATCTATTTGAGCCCTTGTGTTCTTGCATTATAACCAGCAGATTGTCAGCTGCAGTAAAGTACAGAAACTATGTAATTTAACTGACCTTGTCTCTGTAGGAATTTTCAGAATCAAAAGATGAAACTATTGATGTTTCTCCTTGGTGAGGCTGTTTCTCTTTTCTTCTCTCTCTCATATGAGATGTATCAGTGGTTGATAAGGACTGCTGCAAAACTTGCTCTGAAATGTGAATGATTTGTGAACTTGAAAGACATGTCATTTTAATAAAATAGCACTCTATAATACTGCTGCTCAATCCTATGACCTCAGATTCCTAAAAGTAACTTTCTTTGGGTTGCAAATTGCAAAGTACAGATTTATTCATTTTCCTGAGTGCATGCTAGAAATCATGTATTTTCAGATTGTGGTCATTAAGTCAAACTTCAGACACAAAATCAGGCTGCTTTGAATTAATCTGCAAACTTCACTGGATAAATCACTTCAGTCTGAAGACCCAGAGAACCTTGTGATGTAACACAGAGTGGCCAGTAAGCTGAATTTGCTGTGGTTGTGATCTACCTAAACCCTCTTGTGTGGAAATAGCCAGCTTTCAGGAAAGTCTGAGGCATGAGTACCCATGATACTTTTCATTCTTGTCATCCTTATTATGAGGTCTAGAAACATGTAGGCCTTGTTACTGTGTCCATCTGCAAAGCTGGGAAAGCACTATATGTTTTTCCATATGTGAAACTGTTGGCTGAAGCAAAAACCAGCTAGAACGGGCTTTCAAGTTACGCCAACTCATCAGCAATTTGTTATTTATTTCTCAGCAAAGCCTCATAGAGTGTTAAGCAGATGATTGTATATATCAAATATATTTTTCTCCTTCTGGTATACCTACTATTGTAACATATAAAGTTGGGTTGCATTTTCATGAGGTTCATAGTTTCCTAGACCAGAAAGGAGTACTAAATCATGCAGTTTGCTGTCTTATATACTGCATACAATTAAATTTAAGAAAGTTACCCCTTCATTAAGCTAAATCCATCGCTTAACTGACCCACAGTTTATTCTTCAAGTGTGAGTTGGAAAAATCACAGAACCACAGATTAATTTAGCATGCAAAGGCAGTCCGACGATCATGGAATCAATTTCCCAGACCAAAGAATGCCGTGTGTGGGTTGCTGCCAGCTGATTCCATGAGGCCAGTCCTGCCCTTCTAGGCTTGTTATCAGCTTGTTCTGAGGCCTTGGCACAGCAGTGGAATGGCTCTGGGGGACTTTGCAGGTACATGGGAAGGAGCTGTGCCTCCATGGTGAGAGCGGGTGTCAGCTCTGAACCACAGGCATTGGCTGCAGTAGGTGCTGACTGACACAGAGGATTCCACAGCTCAGCAAAATTCTTTCTTCCAAACTTGTAAAACTGCCTGCAACATTGAAAGAGAATTCTGCTTCCAACACATTTTGGTTGTTTTACTGAATTTTTAAAAATTCTCAGTGGTTGCTTGACTAAGAAGAAGGAAAAATCTGCCTGCATAAGCCAAGGCAAAATTGTTCTAGAGAATTATTTCCTTGCTGGAGATAAGTTTCTCTTCTATTCAATAAACACTTTGGAAAGATTCTTTTTCCTAGACTAAGCTAATCCTTCTCAGTGGACAATGTGGAACTTTTCATAGCTCCTATAGAGTACTAGTGCTGATTCTGGAGTAAATAACATTTTTAACAGTTAAGAAAAAAAATTACATTCTTTTTCAAATTGTATTTTTTTGGGAGGAGGTGGGCTAAATGATTATGTGGCCAGACTTTTTCTTTGAAAGCATACCCTTTACATTTTTTAAAATTTTGTGTATCCTGATGTGGTTTATTACTCTCCAGGTTGTGTCTCTATGTGCTCTCTTTCATATAAGAGTAACAAACATTTGGTTTTATCCACTATTGTAAGAGGTAAAAGCCTCATTTCACCTTTTGTGGATTTTCTCCATTCCGTAGAAATCAAAGCTTTATCCAACACTTAGCATTAAAGCAGAAATACCTCAATGCCCTTTAGTAGTGCTGTTTTCAGTGACTCAGCCTTCCATGCCTTTTCAAAAACCCTCTACATTTTGTTGCATACTGCCTCGATGCTCTCATTTATCAGATATAATTGTGTTTAAAATGAGTAATTCATTTATCATTGACACTTGGACCTGTAAGGAATTAGGACTGGTGCCTCCAGAACATTGCAGCAGTGCTGACAACTGAGATGTCTGTGACTTCAGTTATGACCTATGCAGGAGAAAACAACTTGGGAAGAGTCCCCACAGGAAAAAGTATTCTTAGTTAAGAAGGGGCAGCTATCAGTGGATCCTGGTAACACTTTCAGAGTTGAATCCTTTACTTTGGAAATCTGATCTGAGTACAACATTGTCTAATTATGAGCAAATTTCAGATCTTCCCTTCCTAAGCAAATATGCTTAAAATGGTGCAGTCCCTTGACTATAATTATTTACAATAGTTTGCAGTGTTTTCAGAAGCTCTACTTAAAAACATAGTGATATTAGCAGCCCTATGCTAAGGCCTGAATTTTTCTACCAATTCCTACCTGTGTTCTCTCTTTTCTACATCAAATCTTAATTTTTAAACATATTTATTGTCATGTAGTATATTCTGTTTCCATTCTTTGTATGGATTTTGTATATTTGTATATTCCCTCTTTACAAAAACTTCATTTCTATTATCATATTTAAAATTTAGTTTTATATTTTTCATTACTATTATTCTCATTAGTTCTCATAAACAGTTCTAGCACATACTTCATATCACAGTAAAATTTATTTAATTTCTCTTGAAGTAATTCTTTGTCTGCTAGGTGAAGCTGTAAGATTGTTTGGCAAGTATAGCATATCCAAATATTTAATTTTCTCAAAGATTTCTGTATTGGGTTTTTGTGGCAAGGTTTTGCTAGCAGGGGCGTGGTGTGTGTGTGCTGCAGGGGTGGTATGAATGTACCTTAAGTGATATTCATAAAGGAATAGAAAAAACCTCAACTATTAAAAAAGTAGTGCCTGTCATGGCAGCTATTTCTAAGTCAAGTTCTGAGTTTCCTTACTGTGGGAAGTACTTCCAGTCACCAACTGTTTCTTTGTTTCTTCAAGTATGACTTAGTTTTAATGAGCACTGTGATTTCGCATTATGTTCCATACTCTTGGAAGTTATCAAAATGCAGTTAAGAGAACTTCTACATCCTTTAGAAGATTCATCCCAGTGGCAGAAAACTTTCAATTAGGTTTTAAAAAATATATCAATAAATGGACATGAAAGCAAGTGTTTAAGCCCTTCAGTTTACACTGAAGTTGAAGTGTTTGAAGATGCAATGTTTTATAAACAGAATAATAATGGACCTACTGTCAAACAGTTGATCTGCCAACAATGTTCAAATATTTGCATTTGTTTCATGTGTGAAAACCAAATATAGTAAAACTAAATATCTTATGGTTGTTTCATACTTTGAAAGGCGATGCCATTTGCAGGTTATGGATATTTAGGGACAAGCCTAACGGGCCAAACCAAATATCCACGGAGACCAATAGCCTGTCATTAAATGTATCCAGGAAATGGATGTCTAGGAAGCAGCAGGAATAGGGTGTACATACACTTTTGCCTAATACTCCAGACTTTTTGCACTTGAGCAATCCTTTTCAGCTNTAGGGTGTACATACACTTTTGCCTAATACTTCTCCAGACTTTTTGCATTTGAGCAATCCTTTTCAGCCCTGGGACTTCCAAAGTCAGTTTCCATGTACTTCATTAGCCCCCACTGCGCTTGTCTTTCATGAACTGCCCATTCTTCCTTAGAACCTATAGAAACTCTGGGCATCTGCAATGCCCTTTGGCCAGGAGTTCCACAGCTGTTACCCATTGCAGCACTCACTGCTCTGAGCTTAATTTGGGGGGGTGTGGTTAATTGGTTCTTGTAGTTCTGGTGGTAGAAAAGCTGAAGAACATCTGAGACATATCCAGCCTTTCTATCACACTCACCATCTTGTACTTTGTCATATCCTTCCATGGTATCTTTTTCTCAAACTGAACAGTCCTAGTTTACTTCATGGCTCCTAGTGAGGAAGTTATTTTTGGTCAAACTTCAGCTCATCTCTGAACCTTATCCAGTCCTATTTTTTGGTTTATTTTTTTAACAGGACCAGCATGACAAACCATAAGTTTGGATTTTAATTCTTTTGACCCTTTTCTGTGCCATGTAATATTCTGCTTCTACAAGTAATACTAGAGATTTCAATCTGATCTGAGATTTCAATCTCTCTGTGTTATATTTTCCTCATCTTTAAGGAAGGGATAACACAAAATACTTATCTGACAACATTTTTAAGAAGATTAATGTGATTATTTTACTCTTACTGCCATGAGGAAGACACTCCATATTTTCTCTGCCTACCGGACCAAAAGACACACTGTTTAGGAAGGATTTAATGGCACAGCAGAATGGCATAGCTTTGATCTAAAGACATCTCTGAAATGTAAAATAGAACACAGTTTAGAGATGGAGGACAACTGACTGGATTTTAGTTCTTAGAGTATGGGACATTACAAAATGAAACAGAAGCTACAGTTATAGATTCCTTCCAGAAAGGCTGGAAAGGGACAAAAACTTTTTCATAACTATTGAATATAAGTGCTATAAAAATCAAGAAGCATGGATAACAAAGGCATTTTCTGAAACTGAATTACTGGAAAATCTTCTAATGTTTTGAATTTGACAAAACAGTATAGAAGAATAACTTCTCATGGCACAAAATCATATTAAAGTTAAGGTTTTAGCTAGTTTTCAACAACTCTAAGACTGAAACCAAAAAACAAAATAAACCTAACTAATTGGCTGTATTTGACATCAGATGTGTAGCTTTTGAAATGCTGATGTATTTTTTTCAGGCTACACATGTTAAAATTGAATGAAGAGACATTGTCAGCTTTAATGTATATATGCACCAGCAATGAAGAGCAGGCAGCTGCTGTTGTGGATCCCAGTTACCATAGCAATGCATTCCCATAGACATTTTCAAATTCATTTATAATAACAGCACTTTTAGTAAACAAGAATGCAAAGTTGCTGATAGCATTCATGTGGTTTCCTGTATTATGGATTTTAGCTCTTTACAATAAAATAACTTCATTAACAGATGGACAGTCTCCACTGAAGGAACATGATGAAGTAAATTATAATTTGAATCAGTTACTTCAGACACAGGACAACTTGATAGATGGTCCAAGACAATATCCAAACAATGATATATTGAATTTGGTGCAGTCTTACCAGGTTCATACTTATAAAAAATTATACAAAAAAGAAGAATAAAGTTCACAAGCTCACAATTTCCATGCCATGAAAATCTCATTAGTATAATATAAAAATCTTATCATTGAGTGGGATACAGGAAGAAAGAAATGATCCAACCTAAACCGTCCCAGCAGACAAGCCTGAAAATCCATGTTAAGCATTGTTACATTTAAATAAACAGATGTGTCAGATGCATGTAGAGCTAACCGCACAAAAAATGTTACCCATAAAATCAGCAAAATTCTGTACTGAAAGTAAAGATATTATGTGTTTATAGTAAAACTATTGTGTAAAGTTTGAAGTTGAAAACAAATTATTTCATTAAGAATATAAAAATTTCCATCAGAAGCAAAATACTTAGACTTCCACACAAGGACATAAGCACTGTCACCCTATTCTTAACTAATATAAAAAATATACTGCATGAAATCAGGATAAAAATAGATGTTGATTTTAAAGAACAAAATCCATCCTTAATCTATACTTGAAGGTGTGAGGAAAGAGAAAGGAGAATTTGAAAATACTTTTGCAGCTTTTGATATTCAATTTCATGCAATAACCAGGCAATGCCCAATTCATGATGATAAAGCACATTTGCTAGGATGTTGATTCAGCAAAATAATCTGTAATGTTGTTCAGCTGCTCAAAGGCTTAATAGGCAGCAATTAAAAGGAAGAAAAAATTGAGGAAAAATGCCAGATTACTAAAGGCAAAAATTCTACAGAGCCAGTATTTCTGTGTTATGCTGCAGCAAATATAGTGTGTTATGTGCATAAATTCAACACAATAAAAAATGTTATGATTATTTATAAAGTAATCTTGTTGCCTTTTTTTTTTTTTCACTTTTGCTTGCACTCTAAGCATGAATTAGTATTGTACACAGACAAAACTCCAATTTACTGCAATCTGTTATTGGTTAAAGGACACTCCCTTCCACTTGTCACATTAACAGACGTTAAAACTCACGTTTTAGGTGTTATTTTTCCAGAACCACAATACTAATTTCATTGTGTCATCAGTAAGTGGTACAACATAATACAGGAGATTTTCAGTCTGCAGAAGGCAGAGCACAGAACAGAGGTTGTGCTACACATCCTCAGACAAGTGCAAACAGTATCCCTGCCTCTTGGTCCCTAAGATGAGTGTGATGGATGGTTGGTTGGGTAGATCTTTTACACAGTCCAGCCATATATCCAGATTCCTTCAGGTATCTTCTACTTTCTGCTCAAGGATCGAATCTGAAAGATGTCTAGACATTGCACATTTGTCCCTACCTGTGGATATCCTCCAAACATAAAAAGGTAAAATACTCAGAAATCTCAGGCATGCCCACTGCAGCCCTTGCTGGGACACAGGCTTTTGAACTATGGGTATGCAGTCAGTCTGATGCATGTGAACATAAATATGTAAATGCTGGGTTATGAAGTGCAGAACTTAGAATTGTTCTTCCCAGAACATCTATCAGACCTGCCTGGTTAAAGTGACAAAGATCCCTATTTTGAAAGGGGCAAGGTGACTTAGTGATTGAGTGTGGGAATGAGTGTCTAGACAATTGAGGAAAAAAAAAGATACTCCAAACTGTTTTACAGTATCAGCAAGGATTTTGAGAGAGCTGCCATTTTAAACAGCAAATTATTCTGTAGTTTGAAATAAGAGCTCAGAGTGAAGTGCCCTGGTAAGGCAGAGTCTGTTATCAGACCTTTCAATAGAGCTGCTGGATTATCTTTCATTCTAAACTGTTTAAATTCTGGGTGGTTGTTTGCTTTCTCATTATGGAGGCCTGGATCTATTCAAGTCTTCCTTCAAATCAATATACTAGATAATTTAAGGTTGTGTAAGACATCTCTGCAGCTGTAAAGTCTGTGATCACCATGAGGCCTCTTGATGTCTCTGAAAATAGTGGGAATATATTATCTCCACTTGTATAAAAGGTCAATGCATAACTCCAACACACCATTGTTATGGGAGAGGTAAAAAATCCCCGGATGGAGGCAGCAATAATAGGTAATTGTTGGAATGGCACTTCATAGCACACAGCAAACTGAGAGCCTGTTGCTGTGCTATGTCCCAGCCCTTCGTAAGAACCTGCTGCACATCAGAGGATGTCACGCAGTGGCTCTCCACCCATGGCCTGTGTTTGCATCCCAGTCACTGCAATCTTTGATGAATTACACTGTCATATATAATGAAGTCTTCACAGGGAAACTACTGTAGTTTATTTTGAAGGCTGGTCAGAAAGTGGCAACTCTAGAAAGACTGGAAATGTACACATTACAATGCATTATCAAGTTTGTTTTGAATTCCCCTCCACTTTGAAATGGATCATTCAGAAATCATGCCTTTTAAAAGCTACAAGATATATCTGTCATTCTTTCAGAATTAACCATTTTTAACTCAGTTGTTCCTGCTCTTTTGCATTTTCTTTCCAACTCTGCCTCAACGTTTTTTTTTCCCACACATTTCAGTCTTCCAAATGGTTGCATTTTCCTTCAGTCTTTTTTTCTTTTCCTAAAATTTGTAAATCTGTGAAAACAAGTTACAGACACATTGTATAAAAAAGCAGCCTCCACCTTCCCTTATCTGTCACAAACAAGCCCCTATCTCCACTGAATGCCGGTGAAACTGGAAATAGCTACAGAACAAGTTTTCTGATCTGTTTAGAAACAGCAGATTTATACATTTATGAATTTGCAGTGTCAATGCTTTAAGAATGCTACATTGCTGTTCAAAGAGAGTATTAAACTATTTAAATGATTCTTTGTACTTTAAAATGTTTTCATCTAGTAAAGATTAAAATATTCTCTTCACGTTCAGAAGGATCAAGCTGTTTCCCTATAAATCAGCAAATGAGAAAGCTTGAGAAATAAGCAATGCAGAAAATAAAGATTAATTCAGTATATTTGTTTAAATTTGGATTTGTTAGTGATTTAATATCTTACACACTAGATACTGTTAGATGAAAAAAACCACTACCAACATGTAAAGACCAAACACGTTTAGCTAGTGAGTTTGGAGTTTATACCAAAAAAAACCAAAAACCTTCAGGATCAATTATGATTATTTAAAATATGGCATCAAGCAGTGCCATGAATGAAGACTCCCTAATGAAGACTTGAGTTAAGGGAGACTATAATATATTTATGTGTATACTTACTTTGTAATAAACCCACTGGTTTGTAGACTAGAATTTGCTGACAGGATGATTTGACCCTACCAGCAGCATTTAATAAGCCATGCTGAATCAGATATGATCAATGACAAAATCTCAGTATGATAAATATTTTAGACTAGGCACAGAAATGTTAAAATACAATGCATACGGATATCAGTATGCTAATATAAGAAGACAAATGTATGTCCTATATTCTAGATACTAAGCACTTAATTTTTTGTATAATGCAAATGAAATAACCAGAAATTATGCAGTCTGCTACACTTCTTTCCCCACGACCATATCCCTAGAGTACTTTTGGGACTGAACAGGTAATATGAAGGTTGTCTTTAACTTCTGAGAGCACAGTGTCAGAATAGATTAAGACTTTCACCTTTTTTGTTTTTCTTAATCTCTGTTACTCTGTTCTGTGTTGGTTTTACAGAATGGTTCTCAGCCCGAGGCAGGAACGGGGACACCGCTGACGGGGACGCTGTGGAGACAGCGTCACAGCACGGCGCACTGCTCATCGGGGCGACCGGACGGCTCGCCCGGAGTGGGAACGGCATGAACGCACTTCAAAGGATCAGGTGTAGCGTTCCAGCAATAAAACGAGACACATGAACTGCCCTTTGCCAGCACTGGGAAACAGAAAACCTGTCCTGTGGCACCAGCAAGCCAAGCTGGGACACGGCGACACGGCCGGGACCGCGGCGGGACCCGTGAGGGCGGGCGGAGCGCCCGCAACGCTCTGAGGCTGCGGCGGGCGCGAGGGGCGGGCAGGGACACTCGGGGTCGAGGAAACTGCTGGGGCAGCGCGGCCGCCCCGGGACGGCTTCGAGCTGGGCGGCTCCC
>VZTX01026194.1:456724-636636 GCA_013400915.1 Pardalotus punctatus | reverse complement strand
GCCGGGGCGGGCAGCGAGCGCGGCGGAGGGCGGGGGGCCCGGCGCGGCCCGGGACGATGCTGCGGCTGGTGTCGCTGAAGTTGGGGCGGCTGTACCGCTACGTGAAGCTGGCGGTGCTGGGCAGCCTGGCGGCGGCGCTGGTGCTGAACACGCACTCGCTGCTGGCCTCGCTGCAGCGCAACGAGCTGTCGGAGCGGCGCTTCCTGCAGCTCAATAAGTGCCCGGCCTGCTGGGGCACCAGCTGGTGCCGCAAGTTCCTGAACGGGCAGCTGCGGCTGGAGAGCTGGGGCCGCCTGCGCCTGCTGGACTTCTTCAACGTGAAGAATGTGTACTTCGCGCGGTACGGGGAGCCCCGCGAGGGCTCCCGCCGCGTCGTGCTGAAGCGCCTGGGCTCGGCGCAGGAGCTCGCCGACATCGACACCAAGATCTGCCGCCGCGCCACCGGCAGGGGCCGCTGCGACCTGCTGCAGGCGCTGCCCGCCACCGAGTTCGCCAGCCTGAACGGCGACGTGCGGCTGCTCACCCCCGGCGCCGTGGAGGGCTGGTCCGACCTGGTGCACTGCCCCTCGCAGCGCCTGCTCGACCGCCTGGTGCGCCGCTACGCCGAGACCAAGGACTCGGGCAGCTTCCTGCTGCGCAACCTGAAGGACTCGGAGCGCATGCAGCTCCTCATCACCCTCGCCTTCAACCCCGAGCCGCTGGTGCTGCAGGTAAGCGCGGCCGGCAGTGGCCGGGTGGGCGCCCGTCCGCCCCCGCTGGCGCTGCTCGGTCCGGCGGGACCCTCTCCGGGATGGCCCTTCCTGCCTGCGGGCGGGGGCCGAGGGCTCCTGGACACTGCCCCAAGCCCCGCCGGATCGCGGGAGCCGCCGCTGGCTCTGTGCTCTGACTGACTCTGCTGCACAGGTACCGCCGGGGCGGGCTGAGCAGAGGGGCTCTGCTTGCCTCCGGGCAGGAGGCGTTTCTTTAGCTCACTCTGAGCTTGATCGGCTCTCCTCCTTCCTTCCCCCCTCAAAGACTGCGTGTGTTTTCCCGATTTGCCCTCCTCCTCAGGGTTTTACCTCCGTGCCCCTCCGTACCGCCTGGCCGTGCCGTCGGGTACCGATCGGCAGCCGCGGTCCCGCAGGAGCACGGCGGGTCAGTGCTGGGGCTGATGCTCTCTGCTGGCTCGCGCCTTTCGCACGGTTCGGTGTCAGCGTGTTCCGCAGTTCCTATATTCCCAGGCAGCTGTGGATGCCCGTGATTAGTTTCTTAGGGTTTAGTTTAAGAGAGAGTGCGTAGAGACTGTGCTGCGATGCTGTTGTGTTTTCCTTGTCAGAAACTGACTCATGTGCTGTGTCATGTTCTTCATGTGAACTAAATATAGTTACTGCTGGTAAAAATTAGAAATAGGTATTTGTAGGCTGAAAATAGACCGACAAATAAATGAACAGTGTTCTCTTTTCAGCGGTTAGGCATTTTGTAGTCTTGAATTAGGGGGACAGGTTATGTGCACACACCTGAAAATTGTGCTTTAATATGTTACGTAAATTTGTAGGTAAAAAATGCATAGGAAACTTTTATTCTGTGGCATCACTAAGTTGCTTCTGTTCCATATCTATTTAGATGGGGAGCTTTGCGTTTTGGCTCTTAACATTATCAAGGAAACTCCCAAGTGTGCCTTTAGTATGTAGGTTTGGAATCAGAATTGTTTTGTCTAACTACTGAACTGTCCTTGCCTTTATCTAATGTATGATTAAAATAATATTTGCAAATATGTTTTGAAAACATCACTTCATGATTACTATTAACATCTGCTGTTTTTCTAGTTAGAGGCCAAGAAATGCTCAAAAAGTAGTGCTGCAGGCTTTACCCTCCAGAAAGTTCACCTACTGACTAATTTCTAGAAAATCAATTTATGAACTTAATTACAAATACGTTTTTGGGTAGTATTCCTTCTGCCCTTCAGTCTTTCCACGTACAGCTCTTCAGTTTTGTTTTCAAGGTGTGTTTCCACTTTGCTTCTCAGGAGACTTGAGGGTACAGTAAGTCTCTTCGATTTTGCTGTGATGTTGCTCCTGAGTACAGTGAGAAAGGAAACTCCACTTAAGTAAGAAAATCAAAACTGCTTTGCTCTGCTGAGTATATTTGGAAATTCCTTGAGAAGTTATTTGTTTTGGCTGCATTTCATACAACTTACTTCACTGGTTTTGAACAGTGGTTCCTACATACTGAGTATAGACCTCGATGTTCGGAAACAGCTCTGTGTTTCTTCACAATTCACGGGGGCAGTGTATTCCTTACAGGCAAAGGGTACGGCACACTTGCAGCATTTACTGTTACAGGCTGGATAAGCAGTGGGCAGTGGGTTGATTAAAAGCCTTGATTCCTCTCAGCTTCTTGATGAACACTAGATGAGTCCTGAGATTGTCCAGCAGATCTGTTGAAGAGAAAAAAATCTTAGGTATTAAGCACTCTGCATGATATTTATCTTAGCAAAGGAGCAGCTGAGAGCAGAGCGGGTCAAATGGGTGGGAAGTGAGGCAGCCTTTAGCAGTTCAGAGTGTGGTAAAGAAAGTCTGTCAGCTTTTAACAGATCAAAAGTGTTCTGTAAAGTCTTGTAAATTTTGATGTTTAGGCATATCTTGGATGATATTTCTAGGAAGCTTCAGGCCAGCTTTATGTGCTTAAACACTCCTAGTGGTTCCTCCAGAAGAGTTTTAATTAACTTTGGTAATGGGTACTCGAGGTTTGAATACCTTCCCTCAATTAGGAATGAAATAGCTAAAATACATGAATCTGTATGAACTCTTCCCATTCCATAGTACTTCAGACTCAGTTTCTACCTGAGAAACACGTAAGGAATGGGTAATTCTGTGTTCTGCAGCTCTCGCAACAGCAAGATGCGAGACACTCTGAGAGGTGATTACTTTCTAGAATTCATAACTGACTACTGAGAATGTTGTTTGTGTTTGTACATAACATGTGGAGCGTTTTATAGTGTAGTTTCTGCAGTATTATTGATGAAGGCAGGTAGTGCTATGGGAATAAGACTTGGAGGCTTGTTTTAAAACATCAGCTGCTTCCAAGAAAGAAAACCTGCATGATGTCATATGAAGAATCAGATTTTAATTTAAAATAAATCAGTCAATAAATTGATGCATTTAACTCATTCTGTCTGTCACCAGAGGGCACAAAGAAAAATATTGCTTGTTTTTGCCTCAAGCCTTTCATGGAACACTACAGTGACTGACCACCATATTCACAACAGTTTTGGTTTAGAAGTGGAGATGATGTCTAAACTCTTGGTGTTCAGTGCATTCAAATTCTGTGTTGCTTAATTGTGTTATAGCCAGATGTAAACAGGCACTGAATTCAAAGCTTGCTCTTTCATTTATAATAGAAAATTCACTGTAGTCATCTGCAAGAGCCAGCAATTTGTGGATTATGAGGCTTTTCATCAGAGACTGGGATTTTAGCTTGAAGCCTATGCAGAGTATGGATTATTCCTGAAGTGGTGTTGCTTATGAACTGCATCTTGTCACAACTGATTTACAGCTTCTGACGTGGGAATTTTTCAGGTGGGGCTTTAACCTGTATGATATTACTATTCAGGGATTTGTATCAAAAGTATAACACTGCACAGTTTAGTATAGATTACAGATTTATTGTAATCCTAACTCGGTATTTTTATTTTTTCTAACTTTCTTGTTGACCTTCTTTGTTCACATTTATTTATTGCATAGGTGTACACAGGGAAGAACTCAGCCCTTTTTACCATTTCACGTCATTAAGCATATGGAATGACAGCTGCAGTATTGTTCAAGTACAGTTTACGTAGTTTTTTGGGTATTAAAAGACTAATTTTTCTTCTGTAGAATCTTGCTAAACTACCCACTAATTAAATCCTTGTGCACTTTTCATCTGAATTCACATTTGAATGAAAGAACTTATATGCTAAAGATTTAACTTCTGATCGGTTTGAGTTTTTTCCTGTCTCCTCCTAATAGTTGTTTTCTGCAATAAAGGTGAATCCTTTTTAGTAAAATAAGGTCAGATGTGTAATCAAAATGCTACATCTAAACCAATATTTTATATAGGCATGAACAGCTTATTTGGACAAAGGCAACAACAGAACTTGCTTCTGTTTCACCAACTCATTCAGTGATAACCAGAGTGTTTTAAATGGGAATCTACACATGGCATCCTATTTATAACCGAATATGATGATGGTGTGCATCAAACACTTGGAAAGATAGGTTGGCTGAAGTTACTTTGGAAGAAATAGAAAAATTAAGAAAGTTATTTCGACTACAGACTGAGTGCAGTGTGACTGTTCACTCTTTGCAGAATTCATAGAACCACTGTTGGATGTAAGCAGATTTATCCTTGTCCTGTGACTTTCTATAAACCACCCAGCTTCTAGTTTATCTTTTGAAATAGATGTAGTGGAGAAAGCTTTTTGAATTTTTTCAGCAGTGATATGTGCTTAAATAGTGAATGTTATTCAACTTTATCAAGTAACTTGGTTGATTTTTATCTTTACTTGCAAGTTGGAACATAAACTTACTGTTAATAGAACCAAAACGTATGTGATACCTGTTGTTAATTTCTGTGGGGGCCAAGATTGTTGTTCAGATTTTGACTCTTACAGAAATTCTTCTCTAGACATAACTCTTATTTTTCATAGAGCTCCTGCACTGATCCCTGTCAGGCTCCAGATTTCCTCTTTGGGGGCACTGTGGCAGTCTCCTAGCAGTTTTGGATAACAGTTCTTGAGGTGCTGTTGTAGCTGCTGTGCTGTGAGCCACGGCGTGTAGCCGTGCAGTGTCCAACACATTTTTGCCAGTGGCAAAGTTTTAAGTCTTGTACTTAAACATGAAAAAACAACAATGCCCCAAATCCAGGGTAAAGCAGAGAATTCCTTGTTTTCAGAGTTGGGGAAACTACAATGTGACTCAAGACTGCTGAAGTAAGAAATTGTTTCTAGCTAAGAAAGCTGTTTTTCAGTAAAGTGGTTGTATTTCTCGTAAGATCTTACGCTTAGCTGAAAAGACAGTTTACGTCTGTCCTGGCAAAACTGAAGCATAGTATCTATCAACTTTTGTGGCAAAAGTGCACCTAGAGCTGGTCTTTCAACACTCAGTCTTGCCCTTTTGCTGGCTGTGGTGCAGGTTTACAGTATTGCCAGGCGCCGTATGAAAATGTCAGTGCATTTACTTCATTTTCAGAGTGTTGTGGTTTAACACCAGCTGGGAACCCAGCCCTGCACAGCTCCCTCCCATCACACTGGAATGGGGGAGAGAATTGGGAGAGCAAAAGTGAGAAAACTTGTGGGTTGAGATGAAGACAGTTTAGTGAGGAAAGCAAAGGTGGACAGGGGATTCATTCAGCAATTCCCACGGGCAGGCAGGTGCTCGGCCGTCACCAGGACAGCAGGGCGCTGCCACCACGTGTAGTGGTGACTTGGGAAGGCAGATGCTGTCACTCTGGATGTGTGTCCCCCTCTCCCCCACCTTCTTCTCCTTCCCCCAGCTTCACATGCTGATCACGATGCCATATGGAATGGAATATCCCTTGGATCAGTTGGGGTCAGCTGTCCTGGCTGTGTCCCCTCCCAGCTTCTTGTGCTCCCCCATTCCCCTCGCTGGTGGGGTGTGGAGCAGAGGAGGCCTTGGCTCTGTGCAGTCACTGCTCAGCAATAACTGAAGCATCCCTGAATTATCAATGCCATCTCCATCACAAATCCAGCACATAGCCCCATACCAGCTACTATGGAAAAAATTAGACCAGCACACAAAGCAGACTTGAAATTTGCACACATACTTTGCTATTAACAGAAAATGCTTGCATGTAATGAAGATTTTTTCCAAACTATAGGAGGTGTTTGTCAGTTAAATCCAGAGTGCATTAATGCAACTTTGTCTCGAGCTGTAGCTTTTAACAACCTGTTTAAATTAAGATTCTTTAAAGAACAATGGTGAACATTTGTGGCTGGTAAGTAAATTACAAGTCTCAAGGACTTTTATTTCTCTGACTCGAAGAAAAATGCCAGTCTCTATATGCCAGATAGCAGTATTTCTGCATTTTTAATGGACTGTCTAAATCATTACCCCTCCCTCAGATATGGTTTTAGCTTTCTAAATGCTTAAGCTTAATGACTTTATTCTTCTCACAACTTCTGATCATTCTTATTCCTTGTGGGGAAAAAGCAAAACAAAACAAACCCAACAGCTGTATCTCTATTCCTAGTATAATTACTCTGCATGAACAGTCTGTTGCCACATAACCTAAAATTCTTCTGGTTTTTCTACATGTCATCATTGGGCTTTCTGTTTGGTTTTGTTACGGGAAGAGCAGTAGTTGACATCTGGTAAACATGTATTAAAACTTTAATGGATCAATTTGAAACAATTTCTTGCACAGAATTCACTCAAAGTAGCAATTTAGCCACATGTTCCACAGAATCTTTTTGCTGATCCATACGTAAGAAGTAAATGGGCAAATGTTCTTGCTTGGGATTTCTCTTTTCTGGTTTTTCGTACACACTGTTCTAATCATAAGTTATTTTCTGTAGTTCTATGCTAAATACATTGGTAGAATGTAGAATGGCAATTCACTTTTAATACTTGGTACCTTTTAAACTCTTTATTACTCAAGTTGGTGTTTCTGATCCTTAATTCCAATGCCATAAACCAAGTAGTGGATTTAAGGCGGTTATCTGCACTACCTGACATGTCCTTGAGTGGACTTGTGTTATTTAAGTCCTGACTCATACAGATACTGAGATTTTAATAGACTGAATTTCCCTTGTGTACCTTTTGTGAAGGAATGAAAAATTGTTCTTTGTAGAATTAAAATTGAATGGCCTCATGTTACAAGAATGTTTTGCTGATTTGGTTGTTTTGAAAACTGAAGAATCATTTTTTGCAGTGACATATGACTGTACATATTAGACCAGAACTGGTTTGTACTTGTCATGTTAACTGTCATATTTAATTATGTTCCTTAAATTATCAAACCTATTTTCATCCTTCTTCCTGGTGGAAGTTGCCTAGTGTGAAAATGTGTGGGGTAAATTATGAGGGGTATTTTAAAATAGTCTAGAAATTCTTGAAGTTATTGTGGAGTATATATTATGATGAATGGCTATCTGAAGTTAATGGCTGCTGGGAAGTCACTCTACAGACTTAAATAAAAATTCTCCAGAGAAATTCTCACTCTTGCAGTTTTCAGTAGCAGAAAAATGTTTGTTACCCCACATTTGAAACCTTGTAATACTGGTGTTGTTCTGGATGTATAGAGGGAGTTGTGTTTTACTTCCCTGAATTAAATAATTGAGGCTTTGTTTTACTCTCTGACTTTGCAAAGTCACTAAAAATAAGGCCATCTTTGCTAGGACTCCTTTATAGTGATATATTCCAGGCTCATAACTGATGAGAAATAAATACACAGTGATTATTTTCATCTGTTGCAAATTTAATCTGAACAAACTTTCATGAACTACGAACCAATTTGAACAGGTGATGACCAGTAATGACATTAAATTTGCTTT
The DNA here is from genome assembly GCA_013400915.1 of Pardalotus punctatus. Classification (NCBI taxonomy): domain Eukaryota; kingdom Metazoa; phylum Chordata; class Aves; order Passeriformes; family Pardalotidae; genus Pardalotus; species Pardalotus punctatus. The sequence continues at coordinate 629,105 of VZTX01026194.1, read as the reverse complement.
ACTATGGTTCTTGAGTTTAATCATTGTTCATTAATTTATTTGGAAAAGAGTCATACTTCTGCTGATACTGTGAAATACAACTTCCGCAGTTGAAGTGTTCAACTGAATAATTTGTGTATTTTTGTCCTATAGTGTGTCAATTAAGCCTGATATGTACCTCTTGTTGGCATGAATTGTATGTAGTAACTGGTTGAAATGTAGTCAAACTGAACGAAAGTCAAATAAATGAAAGAACCATGGTTTCAATGGGAGCACCAATATTTGGAGTTCTCAATGAAATCCACACTTCCCTCTGTGTGTGTAGGCTATAAATGTATAACTTCTGTGGGAGTCGTAGGTAAATGTCAAATGGTGTGGCATACAGTTGAGAATTAAATGGTTTTCATTGTACTCACTAGTATTCAAAAACCATTTGAATACCTATTTTCCAGAGTGCAGATCAGTTCCTGACAAAAGGAGGCATCTGCGTTTCGATAGTGCTTTTTAACCTCTGATCCAAAAAGGATCATTGTAAAATCTGCTCTCCAGCTCTTCATGGTTCTGCAAGGGCTTTGCTTATTTGCCTTGGTGACTAATACAAGTGCTACTTTTGCTTACACTGCAGAATCAACAGTACTCGAAGAGAGAACTAATTTTCCTTTTGAGGAAGAACATGTTATGTAAATTCTCCTTGCCATGCCCTTTTGTGCCTGGGCAGACACAGTTTAGCAGGATGATTTTAGTGAAGATGTCAGAAAAGGGTAATTTTGCCATGAAGTTCCTCAAGGTCCTATGGAGAGAAGTCCCCACTCTGTTTTCTGTGTGTTTTTTAAAATTTCATCACATATAAGATGTAGCTCTTTGTTTGGGCAGCTTTGTCTGGGGTGTTTTTTCTGAGCTGGAATTCACTTTGTGCAAACACTGAGGGTGACATATAGAGCATTTTCTGCAATGGTTTTGAAAATGAAAAGCATGTTTTTCAGTGGTACAGTGGAACAAAAATGTCAGTTGTTACTTAAACTGGTTTGGCTTTTTGGTCTTGATTATTAGGATTAATTATATGCTTCATTATGATAAACTAATATTCTTTAAAGTGTTTAATTCAAAGGGGATTTGTGTTATTGCAGAATACAATAGGCCTTATCAGCTTCAAGCTGGTGAGTCTTCACTGCCTGATCTAATTCACAGCTCTGAACAAAACCCACTGGCAGATTTGTGTATCTTCTCAGGTTTAGACAGATGGAAGTGAGGAAGACAAATGCACTGATCGTGTGTTTTGTGCTTCAGTGAAGTGATAAATTCGCTCTCTTAATTCTTAATATTTATTCTGAGACTACAGTGTATTTTTTTTTAAGGCTTAAATGCAGTATTATTCTTTCAGGAACAGCATGTCTGTTGTCCCTTTGACAGGGTTTGTTCAGGTTGTTAAGCCTTGCTTAGAGAGGTATCTTGGAGCTACACTAATTAGAGCAAGCAAAGTATGTTGTGGGGATGTGTCACTGGGAATGGAGGGAGCAGAAGTTTTTGGCATCTTTACTATTTTCCATCTTTCCATTAGAAGATTATACGTATTTCTCTGAATACAGAAAGACAAGAGCATTAATGAGGGGAAACTAAGTAATCTGTTGGTGGTTTTTTGTATGCATTATTTTATTTTAAAGCACCTGAAAATATTAAATTGTCTGTGGTTTCCATGGCTTTTATGTGTATGTTCTCACATCAAATGTGAGTGGGTGCATCAGAATCAGATTCTTTTGTCAAATAGGTGTTTCTAGTTTTGAACGAGAGCTTAGTTTTTACCTTAATTGTCAAATTCACATTTTAAAGTCTGCAAATAGCATATTCAAGTACAAAATTAGATAATTAAATACTTAGACTACTAATAATTTGAGAACTAAAATAAAGCCTTAAAGTTATGCATTACTCCACAAATTCAGATTTTTGGCAGCAATCTACGAAGCTTTTTTGTTTCTAAATACAACTTGTTCATGGAAAACATGTTTACTAATCATAAAAGTTAGTGTTCATTTCTTACTGGCTTTCAGAAATTTAATATATGAACCAAAAAATCCTTGTGTTTGGTTAGCTGCAGTTTCCTCTCAGAAAACAGCTTTCCAAATAGAATAGTACAGAAAGTTACAAATCGCTGCTTGCAAAGACAAGAGATCTGCACTTCAATTAATATTCTTGTCAAATTCACCAAGTGAATATAAAAACTGCTGAATGAGGCACTTGTACATATTTTTATCCCCTTCTTCGGCTCCTGACTTGGGTAATGAAGTGTAGATGTGGCTGTTACATGCCAGTTGGAAGGGAGCCAGAGCAGAGATGTTGTTTGTACATGTGCAGATGTTGGCAGGATTCCCCGCACTCCTGTTGTCAGGAGATCTTTTTATTGCCACAGTGTTATAAATATATCTGTTACAGCATGGCGTGCAGATATTCTGCTGGTAACGTGAAGGTGTGCACTTCTGAGTAAACCTAGAATTTGTTGTCTGAACTGAAATTCAGTGTACACAGTGCAGGAAGCATAATAGATGTGTTTGGAAGATCAGTGACTAATGCTGTACTTTGAAAATCAGTTTAATCCATTACATAAATCCCTGCTGCTGCTGGAAAGGAAAAGTCCTCTTAGCTCCTTCCCTGTTCTGCACCCAGCTGTTGAGGCCTCCTCTCTTCTCTCTCCAGTGCAGTCCTAGCATGAGGTGGTGATGTGATGATAAGGATCAGGCTCTGATCCACCAGAGCACCAGCCTGGCAAGTAGCAGCTGCCTTCTTTGCTGCTGATGTGCAGGGCACTGAAATGAGTGTGCTTGGTGCATTGGGAGGCAGGGACACCTTTTGCTTCCAATGGTAGCACATCCTTCGCCAGGTTCAACTGTTTGTGGTTGACTTTGTGTTTGAAAAGGGAAGGAAAGTCTTAAGCGGGGCAGGATTGGAGTGTAGGAAAGGAGAAGGGTGGAAAAAGAGTGGAGTGGTCCAAAGTAATATTTAAATAAAAATATTTAGGCATCACTGAATTGAGTGCTGGTAAAATGCAGCAATATGAAATGTCATGCACAGTTGGTGAAATTAGTTAAGCCTGTGTTTATCAGAAAATGTAATCAGGTGAATTTTCTCCATTTTAAAATATAAAGAAGAGTTTATGTGATGTAGGTAAAATAACTAATTTCATTTGATGGACAACAGCCATTTACTTCTTGTTTTATTTTGGTCCAGGACTGAATACAGTCACAATGCATGTGCGTGAAATATCCCTTTGTTGACATTTATTGATGCCACAGCCTTGTTTTTATTATATTCTGTTTAGAATAAGTAAGGAACACTGAATTAGCACACACTTGAGTTGTTGGAAGGTTATTTTGTTAACCCCAAAACAAGTGGAAAAAAAACTTCAAAACCCTCTTAACTGTGGAATGTGACACTTGACTTGACCTGAACTGGTGGGTATTTGGCTGTAGTTACTGCCTTCATTAATTGCCCTGAATCCTGCAGGTAAATAAGCCTGGAGGCTGGATAATGTCTTCCCTATTGCACAGTAGATTTAGTTAGTGAGAGAGATTTAGTTCTGCTGAGTTATGTGGTATCACACCTTGAAAATACCGTACTGGTCTCAAGCCTGTCAAATTAGTTCCGTATTATCCTCAGGATTTATCACAACCTGTTTTGCTTATGTGAGTAGATCACATGACAAAAGTACAGACATGCAGACATGTCAAAAACTTTGAACCTGTTCTGGTATTAATATGGCTTTGATGTCCTTTTGCCCAACCAAGAAAGGTGCTTCTTTGCAATGGTAAACCTCATTACTTACCCAGGAATTGTCTTCTATGCTTTGGCACCTTAGTGAGCAGCTTCATGACTTTTGCCATAAAAATGGCAAACTATGTCAATTATGTAAATTAATTACGACTTTGATTCCTTCATGTGTACTATATAGACGAGGTTTATTATGTTAGGCACCTCTTCCCTGTCTGGTCTTGTAGTTCAGTTGTGTTCTGCGTGATGTGTTTCCTTCCAGTCTCTTTCCTCAATTTACCATAAATGTTTTCTGCCACTGTGGCTTCCAGGAGGTATAAATAAAGCTTTCATTCATCCTGAAACCCACCATGCTATTCACACATGATGGTATCTCCTAATAGTTGTTTTGTAATTGCTTGCAGTGTGTCATTAATATTCAGTCTCTTACGTTAACTTCCAAGAAAGGTACTGTTGGAGACAGATTTTGCTGTGAATAAAAATGTTATGTGGCTGTGTATAATAAACACACAGTGTATATGGAGCAATTAATCAAGAGATAGACTGTTCAGGTATACCAGAAAAATTAGAAACCTCAAAGGAATCCCATCAACTGGGAAAAATGGAAGGGGTGATGGTAGAGAGAAGGAGGTGCCAGTTTGTAAAGTTCTTTTTCTTTAGGTTTTTAAAAGAACTGGTTTTAATTAAAAGATCAAATGCAAAAATATCTTAATGGGAAATATATTTGGATATTACACAACAGATGTGTAATAAAACACCAAGAGAAAAAGATGGTTGGTGGAATTGTGTATGCAAATATGTGTTTGTCTGTGTATATGGAAAGCTAGGTATGGATTATATATTGTTTCAGAGCATCCAGCTTTTTCCCTTCGCTAGTCCAGCAAGGCCTCTTGGTCACATAAATTCATTTTGTATTGTTTTTCCTTTCCGTTCAAAACTTAGAAATACATGGATGATAGTGTTGAGGGGTATTTACAGCTTTTTCTTCTAAGTTTTATTGAAAAGCTTTTTAAAATCTTAAGCTGTTTTGTATTAATTAAAATTTTAAAAATTTTTAATCTACAGAGTTTTCCATCTGATGAGGGTTGGCCATTCGCAAAGTACTTGGGAGCGTGTGGAAGAATGGTGGCTGTCAACTACGTGGGAGAAGAGCTGTGGAGTTACTTCAATGCACCATGGGAGAAACGAGTGGATCTGGCCTGGCAATTAATGGAAATAGCTGAGCAGCTGACAAATAATGACTTTGAATTTGCACTCTACCTCCTTGATGTCAGCTTTGACAACTTTGCAGTGGGACCAAGAGATGGGAAAGTTATCATTGTAGATGCAGAAAACGTTCTGGTAGCAGACAAAAGGTTGATCAGACAGAGTAAGTGTCTTCTTTCTCTCCCCTCACCCCGTCTCACTTCTTTCTGTGCAATATCTATAGTATATGTGGTTGCTAAATACGTATTTTGTTTGGTTTACAACCAGACTACTAATTAACAAACTAATTAGCCGCCTTCTGCAATTAGACTACTAATTAGCTTGACCAGTGTGTTGATTTCATGAATTGTTGAGCATACCTGGACACTTCTAAGTGCTGTAAACCTGCATAAAGGAAGAGGTGGGGTGGGAAGAGAGGGTGTGGGCGTTGGGTGTGTTTGTAGAGGTGGATGGACAGATAGACAAGACAGCCAGGCTGCTTATCTACCTTAGCTAAGAGAGAGAAGTTCCTTTTGTCCTTTTCCAGGCACCTATGTAACAATGGAAGTTTTGGAATTCTGCTTTCTGTGAATGACAAAACAGTGTTAGTGCCTGCTTTGCCTTGGTCCTGTAGCCTGACTTTGGTTGGGTGGTTCCAGTTGGTTCTCTGTAAGGATGGAACTGAAGGAATGGGTATTTCTAGCGCTGTTTCCAAATTAATTTTCTTTCTGTCAGCTGCAAAAGCTCAAAGCAGTGGCAGCAGGAGAGGTGTTTGACAAGGTGGCATCACGTAGGTTTATATTCTTTTTGAGCTTATAAGGAAAACGTACAGAGCTAAGGGCTGGAGACACTGAACATGAAGCCCTGGATTCTGCAGAAGTTCATGGCAGCAGGCCAAGTGATTCCAGTTTGCTTTGGGTGAATGGATTTTTTTAAGCTTTGCATATAGACTTCCTATGTTGTGCTGCAGAATTAACTTTTAGACTGAGTTTTTCTATCCACACACTTTTCTACAAGGAAGAGTGTTTTGGTGTTGTTTGGTTGGGTTTTTTTATTAGATTTGTTACACATTCTCAAGCAGCTTAGATTAAAACTATATGAGCCTACCAAGAAAACCTTTTAATGTATTGGATATCCAGTACATTTATTTTAGAACTCTTTCTGTTCGATTCATTTCTGTTCTGTTCCTTTCCTTCCTTCTCAAAATAACATTACTGAAGGCTTTCATTTTTGGAGCATGCCTGAATTGCTCAGGCAGAAAGATGTCCAAATGAACTCTGAAAACATTGATATGTATGTGGAATAGGAGCGAGCAGCTCCTTGCAGAAGGTGAATGCTGGAAGTGTCACACATCTCTTGTCCCAGACAGCATTGTGGTGTGTAATTTGTGATCTAACAATTGAGAATCCAGAAAACAAATGAGGACATGAGAAAGTTCTTAGTCTTTGTATAAACTTGATATTTAATACTGATTTCATTAATCTTTTGGAAAGTTCCATTAAACAATCTCTGTTCAGAGTGATCAATATGCCTGTTTATATATTTCAATATGTATCTTCTGTCCAGTTGCACTGTACAGTAATACTGAATTGTACTCTCTGTGGGATATATATTTCAGTTTGCTGAAGCCCTTTTGTCCTATTCTCCTTCGCTGGCTTTTTTTCCCACCTTGAATTTGCTGGTAATTCTACAGATCTTACATCATATTTTTATAGTTTTAGCAGTCATGCTTCAGTACACTTTTTTTTCTGAACTGACTCTCAGTGTGCTATGAATGAGAAGACCAATAGTCAGCTCAAAGACTAGCCAAGCACAGATTAATTTTTCTTTGTACCTCACACTGCTAAGAGAGATCTGCAAAACTATGGGGCTCCATGATAAGAACCTCTTCTCAAAGCTGGCAGTAGTCTTAAGATGAAAGTTTCCTAACAAAAAGTAGTAAGAACTCAGGAGATCTCACCCTTAATAACCTTTTAAGTATTACTACTGCATAAGGTATTTTATGTAAATCAGGTTTTAAGTTAAAGAAAGCTGTGACAAGGAGAAGGGTTTATACATGTACATGTACGTAAATGCCATTTGCTTTGCTGAATTTTACTTTCTTCAAAGATTGTAAGTAATGCGTCTGCTCTTTTAAATTCTTTCTGGTTACTGCCATGTCCAAAGTAAGATAGAAGATAAAGTTTCAGAAGTTCATGGCAATTACTTTGCAGTGTTGTTTTAGTCTTTGGTAGACTGCTGGGCAGCAGTAGTTTCCAGGGCAACTGGAGAAACCAAATCTATGTTGCTAAAATAAATCATGTTGCTTGTTTGTTTTTTCTCTCAGCTTTGGCTGTGGATGGTTCTCTTGTACTTGCTCATGCTACATTTTTCCCTCTGGGTATGTGTGAATGTAGATTTCATGTGTTTACTCTGCTGCTTTTTTTTGCTTCTCTCTCTTTGCTATCTATTTTGCCCTCTTTCTTTCTTTCCCTTATTTTTTGTTTTGCTAGGACCATTTCAGCAGAAGGATGTATCAGGCTGTCAGATGCAGTTTTAGGCTAGAACATTTCAGAATTTATCTAAACAAAATTGGTTTGTAGTTTAAATATAACCAGTTTGCCGTGTACTGAGCTTCTGATTGTATTCAGACACACATATGCTCTTTCTTCCCCTCTCTCACTTCTTTACTGCCTGTTTACATTTCACAGATAAACCTGAAAACTGGGACGTGTGGTACGAAAGCAAGTTTGATGACTGTGACAAAGAAGCTTGTCTGTCCTTCTCTAAAGAGATTCTGTGTGCTCGTGTCACTGTGGACCACAACTATTACGCCATTTGTCAGAACCTTTTATCCCGACACGCCACATGGCGTGGCACTTCGGGGGGGCTCCTGCACGACCCCCCGCCTGAGATTGCCAAAGACGGGCGCCTGGAGGCCCTGCTGGATGAGTGTGCCAACCCAAAGAAGAGATACGGTCGGTTCCAAGCCGCCAAGGAACTCCGGGAATACCTTGCACAACTGAGTAACAACGTGAGGTAGTCCCCAGTGGAATTCTTTTGCAACACTGGCTAAAACACTATTGCAAAGACACATAGGAAAAAGAAGTTTTGGACTTGTGTGTTAAAAAGAGAGAATAAAAAAACCTAGTTTATCAGTTTTCTAAATACTGTAAAAATAGAATTTTATGGTGTTATAATGCTCCTTTGCAAACAAACAAGGTACTTACTGAATTAAAACTTGAGCTACTATTGACTGTCCTCCCTAACTGTTTAAAAGGGAGTAGGTCACAAGAGACTGTGATAGCTTAATTGACAGCTTGTGTGTCAAAGGGTACTTTACATAAAACTGCATTAGTGTCACAGTTTTGTGAAACTGATGTTCTTACTTGGAAAGTCAAGTTAGACTGGTGGCCTGTTTTAAAGGCCTTTTTCCTTACATCATTGTCTCATTTTTGTGTTTGTTTAAACACCTGGAAGTGGCATTTACATCCAGGTAAATCTAGCTGTCTGCATTGTTTCAAACTGAACAGGCTTTCATGTTAATGCTGTGCAGAACATTCCTATTGTGAGTGCAGGATTCCCAAGTTTACTGTCTAATTTTAGGGGGTTTTACACTGTATTTTACTATGCTTAGACATTGTGGCTTGTTTTTTTTAAGATCATCATAAACTCAAATCTCACTTGAACTAACATTTATTTAATGTCTTCTGTGGTTCTGCCATTGGAAATATAATTCAGTGTAACTATTGTACAAAACTTACCCCTCATGAGAGTGTATACACATGGGTGTTCAACAGGAAATCATGGTATGAGCAAACTCTTACTTTTAACAGAGATAATTTGAAAGTTGGAAAGACATTACAGTAAAAAGATCTGTAGTAATTTAAATTGGGGATAGAAGATTGACTGAAAATAAAAATTCACTAGTCTGGTATAGTTAAGCATAAGCCAAAGAAAATGGTTTTGTTTTGAATATATAGTAAACAAAAAATGCTATACTGTAGTGAAACTAGTAATTTTCAGAATTCAGATTTTGATGGTCCTTGGTTACTTTCTGAAGAACTTCTAAAACTGTGTACTTAGGCTAGAGAAAACGCTAATTTGAATAATCATAATGTCAAGCAAGTTAGCAGTTTGTTTTACATCCTTCCCAATTCTGTTGAATGGAGTTTTCTGAATATTCATCTTTTGGTTTACTGGTAAGCTGTACTCACTCTAGGTACCTTCTCTTGAACTAAATTTGACTATTCCTAGTGCAGTTAAAATTGACTTGTTAGGTTTGTGTAAATATGGAGTTGTTCTCATAAATTACAGTTTTTGTAAAAGCCTCAGTTACTGCTACAAGAACGCACTTGAAAGCTTGCTCCTCAGTTTTTGGTTTTGTTTTGGTTTTTTAACAAGTACTATGCTTCATTTTCCTGAAGTCTTATTCATACAAAGATACTCTTAGGAAATGTGTGCATATTACTTCTTGTAACAGTAATGAAGGAAGCTAGTATTTCTTAAATACGTGTATAAAACACTATTTTGTACAAGCTAAACATAATTCTGAGCAAGATAATGTGTGCCACTTCCAAGAGCAGAGCTGGTCTGTCTCCTGAACTGCATCAAAAGCCTGATGGAAACTTTGCAAGTGCAAGTGAGGAAAATGGCAAACTCACTGACTTGTTTCTCAAAGCTCAGAGTGGAGCCACATGGAGATGCAGAGTGCTCTCGGATTTCTTAGGTCACTATATTTTGAGGACATGGTTTAGTGGTGAACATGATGGTGGTGCTGGGTTGCTGGTTGGACTTGATGATCTTAAAGGTCTTTTCCAACTTTAATGATTCTAGGATTAAGGATATTTTAGAATTGGAAATTCTCACTCTTAAGTCATCATTGCCTCTGTAGTCCTAATTTGTTCCCAGTTCCTTGTCTTTTTTTCTGAAGTTAAAATACCCAGTGCAGCTTTTAATTTTAATTTCTTCCTTCATTTGAACAGTTTTATGTGCTTGTTCTGGCACAAGCTGTTGGAGAAGCTTCATGTTATTTTTCTTCATAAAATCCACTTATTTGAAGAAAATAGATTAACCCTCAGACTAGGTACTACCACCCTACCATAAAAGCCTTGACTTACCACTACAGTTACTGTGTTCGTAATTCTACCGCATCTCCCAAAGAGCGAGTGGAGTATGATTGTTAAAGTTGTGAAAGAAACAAACACTGCCAGTTTTGGTTACTACTTGAGACAGTTCTGTAACTGTCAGAATGTTCTGTTAGATTTTGTTTGGGGTTTAGTCCCTCCAGAAACAAGTTACTAAAGCTGATTGTAAAAGGAACTTGGAATTTAAAACAAACCCCAAAAACCCCCACTACAACAAAAACACTACAGGGAAAACATTGTGGAGAGCAATAAATCTTGTTCCATTTGCACCTGTCAGATATTTATTGTACAATAACAATTTATATTTTTAGTCATTGCCCATTATTATTGATGAACATGGTGAAATATTTTTGAATGAGGTGTTTGGGGTTTGTATGTGCATTAAAATTGTCCTTTTGTACTGTAAGTTACTGTTTGTTTGGAATATTTTATCAAAACTGTCTCCCTGTGCCTTTATATTTCAAGAAAGTTGTTTCTGCAACTTCTAATGATATTAATAAAGAATACTTTAAGAACCTCATCTCAGATACTTATTTTCAGATCAGTAAGTCTCTTAGGATCAATTCCAATGGAATTTACTGAATATTCATCTTCTGGTTTACCAGTAAGCTGTACTCACTCCAGGTACCTTCTCTTGAACTAAGTTTAACTATTCCTAGTGCAGTTAAAATTGACTTGTTGAGGTTTGTGTAAATTTGATAGTCTCACATACTGAAAAATTTGTTTACTGTTACAAATGAATTTTCATTTTCCCTGTGAGAAGAAGGGCTTACCTCCACCAGGAGGGGGCATGGAAAAGCAATACCCAGAATTCTGAGGAAGAAAAATTGGGGGAATATTGCTGGGGAATTGAATGAAGGGAAGTGTGCTGACTTCAGTGCCTCACAGTAGAAAATTCGAATACCAATCACAGGCCTAATTATTTCACTTCTTGTAGAATATTGGGAGCAGTTCTAATTGTTTATTTAGATGCACTCATTTGAGAAACTGTGTTGAGATGGTTGAGCTTAGCACACTCATGCTCGCTTTCCTAAGGGTAAATGTAGAGCTCTGGCAAAAAGCAGATGTAGTTGTCAACAACTTTTAAGAGTTGCTCTCTTTATCGACAACCAGCACACTTTGTGAGGAGTGGAGTTTGTACAGTGAGTGCACACAGTTCCAGGAATATGGCAAAGCATACTCGGGGTTTTAGTCTTGAAATTCACATCTTCCTTGTTACCCAGTTCTAATAGGAATCAATAAACTTTTTTAAAAGTATCATTTAATTTGCTCACTGTTTTATAAAATCAAAATATGTAAACACCTGGCAGCTCTCAATTTGTTTTGGAGGAAGGCGAGACTTGACAAAGGTTAGGAAAACACATTCCATTCTCAGCCCACATTCTTACATTCTTTGACTTAGATGTTCTTGGTTGTGTTTATTTTTGTTGGTGATGTTTTGTTTAAAAACTTCCTAGTTTACAAAGGAGGAGAACTTGACAGGGAAGATACAACCAGTTTACTAGCTATCCCTTCAGCTGTTTGCCTTCCTGTCCTCAGCTGTACATCTGCACTTCTCCCCAGTCTCTCTTGTAGATACTGTCAGCAGTCCCTTACAGTATTTTCCTAATTATTTTTCTAATTACTTCTTTTCCTCAAAGGTGTTATACAAAACTTCGTATTAGGGCTATTGTTAATATCTTCCTAGAAGAGTGGTGTTTTGTCTCTGCCAGACAGTAAAATTATGTATACATATGTTATTAAATTAGGTTTGTCTTTGATCTTTATATATCCTGTTTATTTTCATCATAATTCAGCACTGTTATAATACAAATAGACTGGATTTGCTTTCTGCTAACGTTGTTTTTTTTTCTAAACAGTTAATTGGCAATTGAAATAGAAGTATTAGCATCATTAGTAGTATTGGTATCGTTATTAGTAGTATTGTTCCGTTCAGGAAGGAGGGGTTTGGGTGAGAAGCTGGCTGCTGGCAGTGTGGTGGTGTTCCCTGTTGGAATCATGAAAACACTGGAAGTACAGCCCAGTCCCGACTCTTCATGGCGCTCACTTGCTGTGATGTGCACGTGGCCCAGGACGAAATACGGTATCAGAAATGGTTTTTACCACGTTGGTAGGAGTTCTGTGTGGACACAGCTGCTATAAAGGTTTGTCATGTCACGACTGCATTATCCAGGTGCTTGACCAGCAAGTGCAGAAGGAAGGAAGCAAAAGCTGAGGAGGTCTCAGTGCGTGAGCAGGGCCTCTCTCCTGGCACTGCCCTCTGCTCCCTCGGGGCCGTGGTTCCGTGCTGAGCCCCGCAGTGCAGGGGCAGCAAAAGCCCTGCATCTTCAGTGTGCTCATCTGAGAGCTGCCTCAGCCTCCCCTGGGCCGTGTCCCCTCCCCTGAACGGCTGCACTGTGGATGCTCCATTAGCAGTACGAATTTGGGTCTGTTGGGGCTTGGAACACGTTTGGTGTGCGTGTGAGTAAGAGCTGCTGGCAAGGAACCTGGCTCGTGCCTGAACACTGCTCTGCAACCACACCAGCACCTGGAAGCAGGAACAGGGTTGAGAGATTCGTTTCTAATCCGCTTTACTCCTCCAAACAGGTTACTGTAAACCCAGACCCTGAGAGTTAAATGTGTTCTTCACTAGGCAGAATGACGACCCTGCATTTTGACTGAGCTTCCTCGGAGTTTAGTTCATATGTTACTTGTTTTTGCTAATGTCATATTCAAATTTTATCTGTATATACAAATATATATACCTGTATATACCGTACATGTGTATTTAGCATAAGCTGCTATTGCAGAATTCAAATTAGACTTCAGGTTCTCAACTGATGATGTTTTACTCAATTGAAGTGTTTTACTTGTGGAAAATCTGATAACCTGCTTTCCCTGCCTTCCTGTCTTTATGTGACTTTGTTCATCAGATGTGATATCTTAAGGACCTAAAACCGGATCTTTTACTGGTGTTAATCTTTAACCAGCTATTATTTGGAACAAACTAAGGATCTTCCTGTTCTTATTTTAAGTTATTTTCAAGTTTAAATTTTTGATTTGCAATGTGATAAATGAGCTTACGTGCCACTCCTGTATTTATATTTTGGTGCCTTACTGAAAAGGAGCTGTGGTTTCTGACTGTTTTGGTAGTTACAAAGGTGTTTTGATTTGGAATACTACTCTTACAGACTCTTGGATCTTTTGTTAGTACTGTAGGAGAAGGATTGCAGCTCTGGCTTTTAGATTTCCAGCATTCTTCAGCAGAGTCCACGGTAGGAATTCTGAAATGCTCCCACAAGGACCACTTCTCTTGTAATTCACTAGATGCAGAATTGAGTCAGACTCCATTTTGATGCCTGAATTTTTGAGACATGAGAAACTGTAACCCATCTCCCTTAAGGCAAAAGCATTCTGCAAAGGAGAAAACATATTCTTATAGGTGATTTTGTGTTATGTCTTTTGTTATACATTATTCCATTTTTGTCTGGAGTTCAACTGATTACATTTTGTGAGGTGAATCTAATTACGCTGCCTTTTTATGTTAAAATCTTGCAAAATTCACTTTTTAGCAATTTGTATTAGTGCCTTCTAAATAGAATTTAAAAATTTTAATGTGATATATTTCCATAAATAAGCAGTAATTACAAACATTTTTGCCAAGTGTAACCATGTTTTTTATATTAAGGATTATTTCTAGATGATTCTTTCTGTATTTGGGCTAGCAGTTTATTCTGTACACTGAACTTTGGCTGCCCACCAAAACTATCACTAGTATCACACTTAGATTTACTGTTTACTTTTTTGTGTCTGCTATCACTAAAATTGGTGTGTAGTATGGATACAATTGCAGTTACACATGGAGTAGTGTATGTTCCTGGTCTCTAGCTGTGCTCTTTAGTGGTAGATTACCAGAACTTCTCTCTCCTACAAATAAATAAAGTGCTGCATTCTTTAGGTTCCAGTACAGAAGCCACTGTCTGATACTGGTGTGTATTGAGTATATTGGTGTGAATAGAAAGTAGCTGGTAAGGTTAGAGAAAGCAGATTAATGAACAAAATACAAAAGCAATGGGTTTTGGGTTAAACTCTCACTTCACGTGTATTGCAGGCAGAGTGAACCATGTTTAAAACAGCCCACACATTGCAAAGTCATCCAGAGAGAACTTTTGTTCCCATGAGCTACGCATGGTAATTTGCATGTGGTATACAATGATATCAGCATATGAATTGCAGGAAGAGCAGGTATTGGGACGTCAGGATCTGTTTTTAAGATTTATTTGTGCTTAATATTTAGCAAAAAGAAAAGAAGTATAATTAGAAGACCATGAACCAGGGTAAGAGTTTTTTCTTTCAAAGAAGAAACAATGAAGGGAGGATGTTTGCTGCAATAGCACCTCAGTCCAGGCAGCTGACAGATGTCTGCAGGAGGAAATCTGTTCAGCAGCCCATGATCGTCCTGTGTTCCATGTGGGTGTTGATCTTTTGTTCTGCTGATTTCATTTTGCTAGCTGTTTTGTGCTTTGCATTCAAGAGCCAGAATAAATTTGACTTACGCTTTTCCTTACCCACTGACAAAGGAGCCTCAGGCCAAGCTTTGGTGGGCGCTGGTGGCTCCTGGTGCAGCGTCCTGCAGGAAGGGGCAGAGGGCTTCACCTCCACAGCCTGCAAAGGCCTTGGGGAAACTGGTTCCTGGTTCAGGCTGTTGTGAAGTAGGAGCTTGCCAAAGGAAGCCATGGGGCAGCTCATCAGGAACCAGTGCACCTTGTCTGGTACCAGTTCAAAAGAAAATGGAGTTTAACTATGGGGATAGTTAAACTCCATTCATATGTCTTGAAAATTCTTTTGCAATTCCTGTGGCTGGACTGAGCCCAGTTTCCAGGGAACTTTTTCTCCACTAATACCTGACTATCAGAGGATGCAATTCATGATGGCTGAAAGGCATGGTCAGATGATTCCCCTAGAGGCAAACCAGTTAAGAGTGTTCAAACCATATGTTTGTAATTCAAATATCTGCATTATTTAATGTTATACTTATTGAAGCCTATTCTTAAGGCTTTTGTTAAGGCCTCTACATTCTTGCTAGTTGTGCAGCAAACCACAGGGGAAAACAAAAACAACCAATGCTTTTTGTAATTTTGATAAATGTCTGAGGAGTCAGAAGTGCTTTGAAGTAATTTGGTCTCTTAAGAAAAATGTTTAATGCATTCAGGAGCTTGAAAACCAAGCAGTGTTTCTAAAATTTACTTATTTTATATACTGAGTGCAGTTTTGGGGTCAAAATGTTCACAGATACTCTTTTGTATTCGTCCTGGCTGTACATCTGCAGGTATTTTCCCAGTGTGTTTGGGAATGTTTTAATACTTACAGACCACATTTCAAAGCTGAATGGAATCTGGTAGCATTTACCTTACTTGCTGAATATGCTAAAATCCAGTAATATTTAACTGCTTTGATAGTGTAAATTCTAGACTATATCCTCTTAACTGCCAACTTGTTTTCCTAGTGAAAAAAGATAGAATAAAAGAACATGTGCATTAACTGCTGGTTAAATTGTACAAAATGTTGTGATAAACCTCTCACTTCTATTTGCTGTGCAGAAGGTGTCTGTACTATATACTCTACAATACTGTGTGATTGAGAATCTTTGCATTACAATTAACCTATGTACAACAGTAAGATTTCTGTAAAAAAAGAGATTTTGAGACCACCTTGGCTTTTGGTGGGACAAAACGGTACTTGGAGAAATTAAAAAAGGAAAAAAACAAAGAAAAAAGAATCTGCTCGAGTATTGATGTGGCCATGGATGGATCAGCAAACAATGTGGGAGGAGGTGACAGTAAAACAAACCTGGAAAAACAAGACTGGAAGGTGCTGCTGAACTGCTGCCATGCTGTCCTGTCCATGGGCATCCTGGCTGTGGGGAACCCGGGAATCTCTTACCCCTCCTCAGTTCAGCAAGGAAAGGGTGAGCTTCCAACAGTGAAGGACACAAAAGAAACCACTGCAGTTGTTGTACAACGTGGGGATTTTAAGCAGACTGTTCTAGGCCAAGTCTTTCCCTGAAGGGAACTCTTGGGAGCTGCTGAAGCTGTGTCAGGAGCAAAGCAATCCTTTTGGGTGAGTAAAGTGCCACACTCGGGCCTTTAAAGTGTGGCTCAGCTGTGAAAATCTCTCACAGAGGAGTGAATGTTCAAGGTTTGTGCTACAACATCTATATCCTTCTTTATTTTTGAAGAATGAAGCAGGAAGTGTTTCCAAGCCCGGTAGGAGAGGCATAATAAACTTCCATCTGGTTTCCTTTGCATATTCCGGGTTTCACAGAAGGAAAATACAGGTGTGTGGGCTCAGAGGAATCCAGGAGTGCTCTGAGAAGAGGGCTTGAAAATACCTTGTGGTTTATTGTAGCAGTAAGTTGAAGTGCAGGAGAGGCTGAGAGGTGACAAAGAATTGGTAAATCCTGAAATGTAAAGCACACAAAAAATCCATGCTACGATTCTGATTTCAGATGATGTTTTGCTTCTTCCCCACCTTTCTCCCAGGTTATGCGTACACATTTTTCTTCACTGTTTTAATTCAGCTTTTAAATCCAGATGTACAGTGCTGTGAAGTGAATGCATTTACATGCTGTGCCATAACATGATAATATTTGCCTGTACAGAGTTTCATAATGCAAACCTCTGTGGGAAAAGGTAACTCAGGAGTTCCAGCAGGAACGTTCCCTTGTTCTGTTTTGGGAAAAAATAAACATTTGTGCTCTCGATTCCATTTACTCCAGTCAGCTTGAAAGGATCAGAGGAGTTCTGTCCTACTAGAACTGGTTTTGAAAGATTGACATTTGAACACTGTAATCTTCCCTATACCACAGTGCTGAATGGATTCAGCAAAGCACTTAAACACACACTTTAAACTGAAGTTTAAATGAAGTTGCACAGAATGCAGTTTACATTTGTGTTTGTTTAAAATGCATTTGAGGACCATTAGCACATTCATCCTTTCAGGAAACCTATGTTAGACAGCAGAGGATATTGACTACATCTAGTTTTGATGTAACCTTAACATGCACTGGGATTGCTCTCCATTAGTTTTTGGGTTTAATGATCAGAATAGAAAATTAAAAAGAAGTGAAATATTTAGGAAACTATTGTTATGACTACATCAAGCTAATCATGCAAATAAAAGGCTTTAATAATAGCAAAAAAAACATGCTCTGTAAATTTTAGAGTCTGTATGTTACATTTTCAGCTGTTAAATATCCAGAAGCTGGTAGTACCATTCAGTTTTGCTTCTCTTCTAACTTAAATCTATAATCAAACATTTAAAGAAAGGTTTAATGCCATCAATTGTCTGACATAAGATATATATATGAATGTGGGTCTGTCATTTAATATTTCCTGAATTAAATTGAAAGTTAAAAGTTAAAAGTGATTGTTCTAGTAGTGTGTGCACAGGAGAGCTGGCTAAAATTGAAAAAGGTTCTTCAGTATTTTGAACTTTGAAGATGAATGTTTCCTGAAATGTCACAGTTCCATTACATATGGCTCATAACCTTTAAATGTGGTTACAGTAAACCAAAATGTATTTCAGATTCAACACACTAATCCTTGATGAAAGATGTGCAGACCTGTCATTTTCTCCAAGCATTCATATATGGTCACTGGGGTTTCCACGGGGCTGTTCCACAGAGGCACTCTGCCTTTTAGCAGGTAAACACAGATTTTTATTTTTTTTCCCCTAAGGAAATTGAGAAAAATCTGTCCTCAAAAATGCAGCTCCATACAATCTGCACTGCTACCCTCTTGTTTCTGTTAAACTTTCAAGAGCTAAAAAACCTTTTTTTACAATGCTGCCATAAAACTTTGCCTTTATTTGTTTGTGGGTTTTTTAAACATCTTTGGTAAACAATTGTCAGTGAAGCTGCATGTTTTCACCCAAGTGCCATCTGGAACTGTCCATCTTTCAACCTGACTGTTTCAAAATGAGGAGATTTGGCCAAGAAAGCTATTTTCTATGTTGATTTGAAAATTCCTGCATAATATGTGCTAGCCTGCATATCCCTAACCTTTCTCAGTATTTTGGAAGAGTGGCTTTTCTGATGAGTTTGTCATTTGCCAAGTGTTCTTCGTGCATATGTAGGTCATTGCATAACATGGCACTCAAGCTGTATTGCTTTGGGGGGATAGAAGCATTTCCAGAAATATTTTTAACAGAACAAAGACAAATTGTTCAGAGGCTGAAATTTAACAGCAGTTGAATTCCTCTGCCCTGTGACTCTTATTCTCTAAATTGCGATAATAATTTCTGGGGGAGGAAGGAAGTTGAAAGCAGAAACATCTGTGCTAAATGTCCAGTGGCTTTGGCACCTGAGCAGTGAAGTCTCATAATATGAATGAGCCCCGGCTGGTGGGGAGAGCAGGGTGAGCAAAATGTCCTGGGTTGCCATAAAGACATTTTCACAGGTGGAGGAAAAGCCTCAGTGACAAAGGGAGTCACCCAGCGCGTCCCACCAGCCCGTCCCGGAGCAGCAGCTGCCTCGGCAAGGTGACCCCAGCCCCCTCCTGTGCCACAGCGATGCTGGGGCTGTGGGATGTCCCCACTGTCCCCTGCCCTCCTCCTGCCCACCCCACGCTGCTCCCTGGGGCCAGAGTGGGCAATGGCGAGGCCTTGCCCGGATGGCAGCCGTGCTCAGCAGCGGCCGGAGCTCAGGTGCGCTGTCCAGCCGGGGTGTGAGCTGTCCAGCCGGGGTGTGCGCTGTCCAGCCGGGGTGTGAGCTGTCCTGGTTTAGTTACAGCCTCAGCACCGCGTGGGCTGCCCAGAACATTAACCCAGGCCTGGCCCAGCCCCTCTGAACTAATGCAGCTGGAACTGTGGAAGAGACTCACAAAGAGGGCTGTTACGAGGGAAAATATGTTTTTTTCAACAATTTATGCTTGGTTTAAGTCTCTTGGATTCTGGGGGTGATACTGTCCTTTTAGGAGGGCTGATGAAGCGAGCTCAGATGATGAGTGGTTTATGGAACATGACCTAATTATAATGAGGGGAATGGGAAATATTTTCTGACAGGCTCAGAAAAGCTCGGTGGGAAAGAGCTACCCTAGGTTGTCTTGGAGTGGCAGGAGGGGTGGATGGAAGTTAACTCTTGAGAGATTGGTTCAGGCACTTGGGCATTTGCAAGAGGGGTGCTGTACTGGAACCCAAATAGAACTGTTCAGATGTGTTTGAAGTCACTGAAGGACTAAATCCCCTTCAGAGCAGCAGCATGATTTGGAGTAGAGTTTCTTTGGAGTGCCCTGCGGTGAGTTTCTGTCTCTCAAACAAACAGATGAATTAATGCCCACAGTAGTTTTCTCAAGTGGATTTGAGTTTGTAGCAGTTGAAATTCCCTCCAGAGAAATGAACCATTACCCATTATCTCAGCAACCCCACAGGACTGTGCTCTGTTTTCAAGCACAAGGTTCCATTGGCTGCACAGTTCAGTACTCGTTTCAGATGCCCTGAAATATGCCAGTAATCAGTGGTGGAGGATGTGATCTTGCACTGAGTCCCACACACGATAAACATTTCCTACTGGTTGCATGATAATAAAACTGATGGTAAATGGCCCCAAAACCCTGGAAGCTGGAGCAAGGGAGGAGCGAAAAGCAGTGGCTGTTTTGGGGTTCATTTTCTGCCAGGTCTGAGGGCTGGCTCAGGGTGGAACACGGCTGAGGAGCTGCAGGAATAGAGCATGAGGGACTTGCAATAAAAGCGTTCCTTGGCTTTTCTGGCCTCTGTTGTTTATCAGCTAAAGCTGAAAAACCTATAATCGCCCAAAGGAATTACAGTCTTAGTCTTAAGCGCTCAAGATCTCTCGGTTTAGAAGCTTTTCAACTGATTTCAAGAGTGTGACTGGAAGAAATAATATAATACGTATGAGACTATAGTTTTGGAGTCATTTTGGGGAGAGCATACAGTGAAATTGGCTGCAAATGTCCCCCTCCTTTATTTTTTTTAAGAATACAGTGTTCATAATACCTTGACTTTTAACCTGTAGAATTGCTATTACTGTAAACATCACTATCATGGCAAAAAAATTTTTTTTTCTTTTTGTTCTGATTTTAGAATAATAGTATAGCTATAATGAAACCAACTGCACAGAATAACTGTGGATTCTGAAAAGACTTTTGACAATTGTTAATATTTTGAAAAGCGAAAGCTGTAATTTCTGGACAGCTGCACTGTAAATTCCCACAAAAAGGTGTTTAATTTATCAATTATTTTAAAGCCCCTATAGACCTATATTTGAATGTATTTCTAGAAGCTACTGTATTACCCTTTTGATTATTATAATGTTATTATGATGGCTTAATGTCTGTGTTACAAAACTTTGGTTTTAGTTGTTGCCCATGTAAGATTATATTAAATTAAATGGCAATTTAAAAATCAATTCTGATAATTTTAAATATGGATTCAGGAAAAGTAAGGCTGGAAGCAGTGCTAAATACAGAATTTCAAAAGCATTCTTATTGTGGATCACAGTATTTTATCTTTCTCATTTTTTAAAAAAAAAAATTAATGGACTGGAAAATATATTTTCTTTAGCTAAGAGAAACCAGTTGTTTCTTAAGGTCTTAAGTGAATTAAATGTGTTTCCTCTGGACTTTGTTGTACCCTGAGCCCCCCGAAGTTGGTTTCCCCTGTTTTCCACCCAACCACAGGGTAGGAACAGTGCTGGTGTTTGGAGAGAAGGCTGCTCACCCTCCAGTGGCTGCTGACAAGCAGCTATCTTTAGTTTTCTGAATTCTGCTAATCTTCCCTCTTGGGATTTACTAATTTGGGTCTCTCCTCTCTACGAACCCAAGCCTGACAAGGAAGCTTAGAAAAGTACAGTAAAGTTTGAAGCCACAGCTCCTTTACAAAATAAAAATCCGCGTCCAATCCAAGTCTGGATGGATGGCTCAGCACTGTATTTGGTTGACAGTTTGCATTTTGCCGGAGCTTCAGGTGTCTTCTGGCATCTAAGGAACCAAATGTGATCCTCTGTTATTTTAGTGAACTGCCTTAAAATGTATCCTTTTAGCCTCATGGGGAGCTTAAGGCTCGGTGTGTTTTATAAACTGTGCATTATTTCTACCCAAACAGTGTGGAAGCTCAAATATTTTAGTTAGGATTTGGAGCAATATTTTTGTCTTTTCCTGTGGTACTTTGATTTTTTTTCTTACCATAGATCTGTAAATTTTATTTTTTTTTTCTCTGAACAGGTAAGTAGTTTTGGGTAATACGTTAGAATAGATTTCCCTCCCCTAGTGCCTAAAATTCTTCATGATCCTGTATTAGAAGTGTTACATTCTCTCCTCTGCAAAAAGCACATTCTGTAAGAAGCTAATAACAGTAGGAAATTAAACTAAGAGGCAGGTGCCAAATAACCCAACTGTACTTTTCACAGTAATGAGTAATTTGTGCTTCTTTTCCTAATGCCTTGACTAAAAAGGTTTGTTTAGTGCTTCACACTGTAATATAGTGCTTCATTTCCCTCATAATTTCTGGAGCTGGGAGCTAAAGTAATGGTTTTCTGGGCCTTAGCACACTGCTTGATCTTGCAAAGTCTATTTCATGGTCTGCTAGATCCTAATGGAGATTGTTGGTAATGAGATAACATTTATTTATATAAAAGTAAATTTACTGCCAACTGCCTAAAACTTACAAGCAATCGAAGTAATGGGTTGTTTTAAGTTTTTAGTTTATTTTATCAGTATGTAAGAAAATATACAGAGGTCACAGTTTCAACTCCCTAAAATCCCCAAAATACTGTATAGGTCAGGGTACCAAGACATAGTGCCTTCACAAACTTTTAAATGAGCCTGTATATTAATGATTCTGCTGGAGATACATTTAAGTCTGCAGCTTCTGCTTCCCAAGCAATTAAATAAATTGGCAACAAATGTTACACCTCATTCGGTAAAATCAGATATTATGTGCATCTGTTAATGTAATCAATCTTAGAGCTCAAGCAAGTGCAAAAAGGTGGGGAAGTTGTGCAGCTGCTCTTGAGAGGCTTTGAGGGTGACCTTGGTGTCAGCCGTGCTAATGGCACTCCTAGCAGAGACTCGGCAGGAGCCTTTTGCCTCGAGCCACACCGTGAGTTATCCCTGCCTTGGAGATTGTGTAATTGTTCAAGGAGAAGTGGGGAAAAATTGCCATTGTAAACTCCCAGTTGAGAGCTACAGTACATCAGTGAAGGCCAGCCTGGTAAGTCAAGCATGGCAATACAGATGCTGTTCAAACCAGAGAGAGTAAAAACATCGCTCCCCCCAAGAGCTCGTGGGCAGCGCACACCATCCAGGCTTTAACTGATAGGATGTCTCCTTCTGGTATGCACCCAGAGCTTTATTTTCAGATGGTGGTGATGTGGATGCCCCATTTCAGGTGTTTTGAGGGGGCTTTGTTTAGATGTTGCTGATTTTTGGGTGGTGAATGTTTTCTAATCAGATTTCTGATTTGAGAATCATAAGAATTTCATTCCTTTCGTAATCATGAAACAAGCTATAAACAGTGAAACATTCAAAACTCTGTTAGCCCATGTATGCATTTACAGAAGGGGGGAAAGAACATTGAGAAAGATCTCTCTGTTTCTCACAAAATTAGTAATTTGATTATAGGTTGATTTGAAGTTCAATTTTGTATCTGTAGAACAGAGTAGAAATGGAATGAGTTCAGAGGTTTCATGAGTTCAAGTTTGAAGTGGTGAAGCCATGCCTTAATTGTGTAGGTCATATCAAATCTGTGCCAATAATTCTTTAGGGGATGGCACATTACGTGTGCACCTACTACTTATAAAGGCTAGAGACTCTTAAAAATGTCTATTAGCTCTGTTTTAATAAAACCTTCATATCCAAAGCGTTGGAGACACTGGTGATTAAGATTTCAAGTGTAGTGACCTCAGGCATTGTATCTAACTTTCAGAAACCTTTCCAAGTTATCTAAAATAATAACTTCTTTACTTTTAACTGTCTTTTTTTAGAAATTCAGGATCTCAGGGCTTTCCAAGGCTATGAAGTTGGCAGATTTTACTGCACAGGAAGGTTTATTGAGTGATTTAAGTTTTACAGTCAAAGCTTATTAGATGGCTTCAGATATGTGTGTTACCTTTTCATTTGAATTTATACAATGCACAAGCAATGTGAAAAATATTTTTAAATGGTTTCAAGAAAAGGTTTTTAACAGTAATAGGGTGGGGCAAAAATGTCAAGCTGTTTCAATGAAATGAGAGGTGAGATTTTAGGTTTTGCTTTCTCTTGTGCTTTGTAAATGGTGTTAGTTTGGAGTTTTATTTTGTTTTTTTCTGGAGAGAGCATTTGTTTGGGCTGGGTTTTTGTTGTTGCTGCCTGGTTAGTTAAGAGAGAGAAATTGTGCCTTCAATTATACGGATATGAATCTAGAATAACTAAATATTCATATACTGTTAGTCTAGACTAGATGGAACAGAAAAAGACAAGATAGCTGCAGCATTCAGTGATGAGCAGGATGGAGATGAGATTTTGGACAAGATTTTAATTAATGTCCAAATACTTCTGATAGTACTGATATTAAATGCAGGTTTATGTTTTAGGGACAGGTTTAAAATACTGGTTCAGGAAATAAGCGTAAGGAAAGAATCCTCTTCGATCTGTACATGTGCTCCTGGGAGAAGCCCCTTTTGCTCCTTGCCTGCCTTTGTAGCTGTGAAAAGCCAACCCAAGACAGAAGAAAGACTCCAGAAAGCAGCTGAGCCTGCAGGTTCAGCTCTCCCCTGCCGCACCCCCAGCTCTGTAGCTCTGCCATCGTCCTCACTCGGGCACTGGCAACCCTGCGGTTGTTTGGGCAGCCACTCCATGCAGCTGAACCGAAAACTCACGAGGAAAAACGAGCTTTTCAGCTCCAGGATTTCTGAATCAGCTTTATGAACCAGTTCACTTGGCAGCTACACTCTAGTTTTTTTTTGCGTTGCTGGGGTTGGGTGGGGCTGGGGTAGGACACGGGACACTCCTGGAGCTGGCCCGAGTATGCACTGATGGTCAGCTGGGAGCTCTCGTCAGGTCTGTTCCCCACACTCAGCCTGACGTTATCTCTGCTGGAGGATGAGTTAGTGACTGATTCCTAAAACCAGCGGCAGCCTGTGCCTCTGTGCCTGGAGCGGCTGCTGAACTGGGACGGCACGATGGCTCTGCAAACAACTCGTGCTTGGCACTCTTCCCTGGCCCCAGAATGGCTTCTTCCACTGGGAGCAGGATTTTACACTGAGAATAGGATTTCACCCTGCATCAGGAAAAGCACAATTAAAACTGCACATCAGCTAAGTAGTTCACTTTTTTGAATGTAGGTTAATGCCAGAGCTGATTTATTTCGTGGTAGTTTTTCTTCTGAATTTATTAGAGGACCAGAACTCGCTGTTCTCTAGGCATGTCAGTCAACCAAATTGAAGCACAGAAAACTGGTGAATAAACACTACAATCAGTGTAGAAAGAAAACAAGTAGCAATCACCCAATATCTCACTGAGTAACTGTGCAGAGCCAATGATTAACAGTAATGACCTGTCCCTGTGGCACAATTGCCCTTCAGCACTTTTAAAACACAGTACCCAAATCCCTCCCAGCACGTCCTTGGGTCAGACACCCGGCTATTTCAAGTCAGGCAGAGGCACTGTAAGGGTGCTGAAGTAGCTTCTTTTTACGGAGCAGGGCTGGCCTTGGGGCATTTGCTGCTTTCAGCTTCCTCAGTGCATTTGGGGGCCAGAGGCAGCCTCTCAGCACTGCAGGTGGCAGATCTGACAGGGCTTAGGTCAGAAAATGCACTTTGGAAAACTGCAGGTCCCTCCTGCTCGCTGTGAAACACCCATTGAATGTGTTCATGTCACTCGCTCGCTTGGTCTATGCAGAAATTCCCTGTGAGTTTCTGTCTTGTCCTATTTCCTTCTGAAGATGGATACGTGCCCTGTCTTGAGGCTTGTAGAAGCTGACCAGACACCACAGGAGGTATTGTGAATAGCTGTTCATAAGGCATGTGAAGAAGAGGTGTCATTTTCCTCACCAAAAACATGCATGACATTATTCTAAGCATATGGGGTCACCACCAGAGGACATGCCATGTGTGCTGCCTAAGAGGTACAGCGGTGCCCTTGACGTCACAAAATCATTTAGGCCGTAGCTGAAACCCATCCTAGCATTGTAACAGCCAAGGCTCTCCTGCATGCTTGTGGCTTTTGGAGCAATAAATGACATTTGAGATTCTGAGTTTGTTTTTTGGCATCACTGTGACAGAGCCATCATTACCATGACAGCCAGCCCCAAACAGCAGCATAGACCTGTCATAGCAGCAGAGACTGCACAGACTCAATTTTGGATGCCTAAAGGGGAGTGCTTCCCAAGGGTTATTTGCAGGACATTCTCCACTCCGATATCAGGCGATGCCCCAGTGTGGATCTAGGGTACTACACTGACACAGTTTTAAAAATGATCAGTTTGGGTTGATTCTGAGTTCAGGAAAACACACCAGTGCTGAGAAACAGATGAAATTGCAAAGCTGTATTGGAAAATAACCAGTATAATAAAATATTAATAAAAATTATTTTAATCTACTGTGCATTGCCAAGAATGGAGATCTTGAGGTAAAGTTGTCACAAAGATGTGATGTAGCACAAGTGGTAGCTGAATTGGGACTGTTAAACAAAAAGCTGTGCAAACCACAACTAAAATGACAAATCTACCATGGTATCTATGTGTGTGAAACCCAAATGGAAGGTTATGGATGAGCTTCAAACCAACAGATCTGGGACTGGTGTAATTATTGTGCTGAGCTATTGTAGACTCTTCATTCAGCTCAGCCTTCCAGGGTACCATGTGTAATGAAGTTTAGAGGCTCTTAATTTAAAGCTGCTCATAGAGGTCGATGCCTCTTGGCAATGCTGCCAAGTCTTGTCGAATCTTAAAAGGCAGCAGCAGGCTTTAGCTTGAGGTGTTAGCTGTGGGTAACTTCAGTGGATTCTGATGGATTCAGAGGTGTTTTTGACACGTAGAATGATGAGGGTATGTATCACAAAACCCTCTGTTGCTACTGCTGCAATTCCCCATGGTGCTTACATGGCCTTTGGAGCATTTAATACACTGGGGATATCTGTGCCTTTTATAATTCTTGTACTATTAAACCTTGACAGGCACTGAATTAAACTTCACTCTGTTCCATTCCAGTGTCTCTGTTATCACCTTAAACATTCGCTTTATGATAATTCTTAAATTTGTCAATGGATTTTAAGGCCTTCCCACTCAGGAGACTGTACTTCTGTCCAGAAACTCAGCTTGCAGAGGTGGGCTGTGTCTTAATGATATCACAAATCCCAATTTAGCGCTCCCTCTTAGTACTGAAAAATTGCTATGGGCACATGGCAAAACGCTGACTCTGTGTAAAACCTGTGCATGTTCTGACAAGTTTTTAAATTATTGACAAGTTAACATTGTACCAGTTCATTTATGCTGAACAGGTATTATTTGTCTTTTGTAGCCGGAGTAATGTTCCATAAAAGTGTAAGGCAGTCTGAATTTCAGAATTGGTGCTTTGGCTAACTTGGAAAATGCATCTGTATGGATCCAGGTTCAGGTCCACAGGCTTTGGCATAATGACAGTGACTGTGAGAGAACATTTCCAGCACCATGTATGGCAAGGACTGTAAACAGTGCTGTGAACAGTGGATACACCGGAAGCTGAAATGGCAATAATTATTGACATATTTTTATGTAAAAATTATTGCAATGAAATTTTGACATAGTTTTAGAAGCCCCTGTTGTTTGCCTCTCAAGTAATATGGGAAATGACAATAAATTTTGAAGTATTTTGAAGCAGAAACACAAACTAGTGTTTCTATTGAGAGGAAGAAAAGAGATATTTAGGAATGGTTGGAGAAGCAAAGATCACCAGTGCACTTTGGTTTAAAAGTAAGTTGCTCTTTCTGAGCACAAGGAGAAGTGGAGTTGGGCCTAGTGTTTACATAAGGCCTCAGTTTACCTTTGAAAATTGTATTGCTGCAGCTGACTGGAAATTGGCTTGCTTTGTGTGTCCACATGCTTTTAAATGATAGATAAGAAAACAAACTTCTAGGCCACAGTGAAATACTGATGCTTATGGCAGACAGTAATTTCTAGAGGTGTATTTTCCTCACTAGTAATGGACTTGTATAAACCTTACACCTTGAAGAACTGGTCCTGCTCTAGTTGCCCTTATCCCATTTTCTTCCCTGGAATAGTTTAGCTGTGTAGCCTAGCTGCAGTTCTCGGGCTTCTGGTTTTTTCTGTTTCTTACAGAAGTGTGAATGTCCTCCAAAAATGTGAGCCACATGTGACTCCCTTGCGGAAAAGAGCAGAGGCCAGGTTACATCCATTTTGTTTGGAGGAAGAAGTAGTCTGGGGAAACAAAGTCTTTCTAAAGTAAGATCTTGGAAAACAAGATACAGCAAGGTGTTAGACTTCGTGTTTGGCTACAGTGATGTAAGAGGCCTCTGCAGGGCAGGGGAAGTTCAGATATTGCTGCCTTTGGCACCTCCTAATTGCTAAATTCCCTTATGTTCATCAGAATTCGCTGGTGGTGAAAGGCTGCCAGTTTTGATCGAAATAGGCAGAAACCCGAAGTGAAGGGTGAGAAGTCTGTAACGTGGAGTTGTTGTAGTGACTAATGAAATCAGAATGAAGGCTGAGTGACATTGACTCCTGTTGGATAAACACTATTGGGTCAAAATCTAAACGCTACTGCACCCTAGGAAAGTGCAGTTATATTTAGGAGAAAGGAGGAAAAAAAAAGCCTGAAACGTTCCTGTCAAGTCACATTTCTCTAACTGATGTTTACTCTTTCACTCCTGTCTCTTCAGCTTTTCCTTTTTTATGCCTTTCCTTCTAAGCCTTGACAAGATAGGAAATATTTTTACATTGACACATTAAGAGAGAATAAGAAATGTAGGAAAGCATCATGTGAAAATGGTTGTCAGCACAACTTTTCTGGTTTTCTTGTAGACTTTTAGTTAAAATATTAAGTACTGGAAGCTCCTTTCTATCTCTTACCTCATGATTTTATCTACCATTTTACCCTGTGGGACACTGCACCAGTTTTCTGTAGCTGTTCCTTTTCTCATTTCCTGACTTCTCTTTCATGCTTGGACACTTCCATGACAGAAAAATCAGCAGTGCTGCCTGTAAGGGGTTGTCCCGAGTTTTCCTGCACTTCCCCGCCTTTGATGGCACGTGCTGATGCAACAGGGACTACCCAGGGGGTGCACAGGGGATGCACTGTGGGGCTGCCGAATGAAAAAGTGGATTTCATACAAGTTACTTCTTCATGCCACTGCCTGCTCATGTGCTCAGCTTAGCTTTAGGAAAAACCATAGTGGCATTCAAGCACATATTTCAGTGCTTTACTGAGTCAGAGTTTCAGTGATCTGGTTGTTTTTTTTTAAATTATACCAAATTATATAAATTACTCACACATGGCTTTGGAATAGAAGTCACCTTTTTGAGATGTTAGCCTTGCAAAATAAACAAGAAAAAAATCCCAGAGGGAAGAAAACCCACAATCCTTTTCTACATTTTAAGCACAGGATTCTATTGCAGCCAAACCTTCCACTTCCAGTAAAAAACCCTGTGGTGAGTTCAAGCATATATATATTTCATTTTTCTCTAGCTTCATCTTGGTGATTTGAAGAACTTGGAATTCACACTCCTCATCGGAAAACTTTTAAACCTTGTGGTGGAATGGCACAGGGCTGCAGGCCAGGAGACCTGAACACATCCCTTTTGCCTCTCGTAGGCTGAGGAAATTTACTTTCACATCAGGCATTTTACCCAGGGTGGAAGTGGATTTGAAGTCTTTGACATTTGGAAGTTTCTCTCCCTGCAGCGGCTCTGGAGGCTCTGTGCTTGTCTGGGTGATGAGCTGTGAGTTGTGAGCGCAGCCTCTGGAGTTTCTGGAGCTGTTTGGGATTGAGCACACACTTACACTGAACAGGGTTCACTCACTTGGCAGTGTTGCCAGTCAAGGACCATCCCACCCCAATACTTGCCTTTTATGCAAAAAAATGACTACTAAACAGTTCTACGTCTCACTCTGACTTTTCCCCAGTAACCAAAATGAGTACTTTAAAATCCTTATCAATATAATGAATCTCATTCTCATATAAAACAGGCTTTTATTTTAAAACTGTAGTCATATGTTTTTTCTTACTCAAGGCGTATGGGTCTGCAAGTACAGACAAGATGAATGTGCTTCATTCTCCCTGGGATTCTGTGTGTTCCTTATTTCTCACAGCTCTTTCACTTTTAGGATGGACATTGGTTTAATAAGACCAGTCCTGCTAGTCTAATGAATTCTATTAACTAACTAATAATTACTAATCACTAAATACTTAGTTATTTTTGGATACATAACCTTGGCTAGTAATTAATTATGCTCCGAATTTGTTACTGAATTCAGGTTCAGGGCATACTAATATATATTCTAATATCACATACTGTTCCTATACCTTAGTCAAGCACACATGATTGTCTCTAGTGGTCTGATATTCATGGCAGAATTCTTTGAAGATTTAAAGTCAGGATCCCTGTCAGCTCCTGGACTAATGAGAAATTATCTGAGAAGCTGCTCATATCGATGCTTTCTGTGATTTTTATCCTCAAATCCCTACTTATTGCATAAGGCAAATATTCTTCTCCTCATCTTTTGGGAAAAATTGAAGAACAGCAGCAATGCTATTTACAAAAAAGTAGGACCTCTCTGGCTGTCTCAGGCTGGAAAGTCACACTTAGTCCTTGCTCCCCCTTTATTTGGTGGAGGAATTCTCTGTGCTAATTGGTGCAGTGCTGCAAAAGAAGCAGCACTAAAACTGTCCTTGTTTTCTGCCCACCATTTAGTCAGGGAGTTACCGGTCTGGCGGGAGCTGCTTTCCTTCCAACGGCAGGCTGACTGCAGCCTTCACAGGAGAGTAAATGCCTTTTTATTCTTCTGTGGGAGTTTATCTCAGTTTCCAACCTATGAATAAAAACATTAGTTGGGAAAATGAAAGATTTTTTTATTGATAAGCCATGAAATTAAGCTCTTCTTTGATCTTTGCTGGAAACCACCATATACATAGGTTCCTCTGTTCAGAGAAAATAGAGGATTAAGTGCATTAAACATCTAGAAAATAAAACAAAAGCCATGACCATTTTTTCTGGGAAATAATCGTGTCACAATATGATTGATCAGCACAATTTAGCTATGCATTATATAGAAAATAAAACCTTTTAAAGGATCTTGTGAGGAATAATTAAATAGATAAAAAGTGGCATTATTGAAAATAATCAACAGAGATTTTTGTCAGTTGTGGCCAGATCCAAAACCTGTTGAAGTCAAGAAAAGGCCTTACAGTGACCTGAGCTGGTTTTCCTATCACCCCACAGAACCACGAGTGTGCTGCACGAGGCTGCTGTACTGGATTTCTCTACCATGTCAAACAGTAGGTGAATGCTTCCACGTCAGAGCAAGAATCAAAGAAGTTTATTAACCAAATCTCACTATCAGTTATGACTTAAGGCCAGATTTTGCATGGATTTTGATGCCTAAAGACCAGCTAAAGAGCCCACTGGGCTTTTCCAAATCATACAAATTCTTTCCTGCATGATCCAATGGGCTGCAGGTCTGTGCAATGAATGCTGGTGGTACATTCAAAACTGGGCTCCTACATAAATGCCAATTTGATTTAAAAAAGGACGTTTAAGACTTAAAATTATGGAGGTGCCATTGCAAATGCTACCCAGGAAAGCAACTTCTCATACTAGAATATTTTTAGATTATCAGTAACTGCAATATGCAAATTTCAGTCAGACCAGGACCCTGTCTTGGTTACGAGTGGTCAGCAATGATTCTGGAATATATGGCTATAAAGTAACATGAATTATAAATCATGCCAAGCAGAAACAGTTTCTTTTATTTTGTTAAATACAATTCTTATCCTGAATGAATTATGCTTTAAGAAAAAGATTAAATATTTTAAAAGCTCTTGGAAAAAAACTGCAAAAAATATTGACAAGAAAGATGCTAGTGCCATGAGAAAATAGAAAACTTGCTACTTGATGCTTGAAGCAGAATAAATTGTTTTTCCTCATAATAGTTTTGACTCATGATGCTGATGGTAATGGAAACATCTACAAAGTGCAGTTTAGAAGTTATGTAAATTCAAATTTTAACTTGGAAAACGTCCTGGGAAAAGTTTAAATCATGAAATTCTAAATTAAGAAGCAGGCAAAAAAAGAGAATATTTCTGGGGTGGTATTTGAGTGTTTTCAGAAGTTCTTCGTTACTCAAGAGCTGAAAATTTGGAAAATGTGAAGCCAGAGTGAGTAACACAATGCTACCATTTGTGGGAACTCAGTTTGTGTGTTATCAGATATTCCCAAAAGGCTCCTGGCTATAAAGTTAGAAGTTAAATAGAGAGTCAATGTAAAAGCAATTTTATGTTTAAAACTGTGGAATAAGGAACAAAAGCTGTCAAATGGCCAAGAAAAATGCAGGTCCCTTTTCATTGTCGTTTTCAGGCCTATTCTAAGACTTTTGGATGCTGTCTTGAACCCATAATTTGAGATGCAGTCTAATTGTCTTTATCTTTCATTTTGGACCTATGCAACTAGAAGATCTTTGCTTCCAGGCAGTGTGTGGAATTTACTAGTCAAATTAATGACTCAGGGAACATTAAAGACTCTGTAGAATTAGAATGTTCTGTATATCAAGAACACTATTATTAGTAAGCAAAGGTATGTGCTTAAGCTTTTAGAAATGACTTTATTCTCAAGAGAAACTGTTTTACAGTGGAAGCCTCATTTTCCAGTATCTAGATCTAGCTGTGTGTATTTAGTAAATTTAGCATAATTAACGTGAAGCAGCTTACAAAGTTGATGCACTAATATAATGGCAGGTCTGTGGTGAAGGTGTGAATTTACACACTCATTTTACTGTTCTCAGATGTCGCTGGAAGTACAGTAATTCACTGCAAAAGGTGATCAGTGAAGCAGAGGCTCTCTTGCCACTGTCTCAAATATATAATCTGAAAATGAGAGAGAACTAGGAAATCACTGCAAGCCCCAGCTGCCCATAAAGTGGCAGCTTGTCCGCTTGAAAGGCTGGTTAAAAGGTTGAATTCTGTACAGTCCTGATGTTACCTGTTAGCATTCATCAGCAATAGCTGTGTCTAAACAAAGCAGAGTGACTGGGAAAGTGAGTACAAATCACCTCTGCTAGAGAAGGCTTGTCTTTGGAGCTCAGAGGTAAGGAACGGAACTAATTTATGCTCATTTCTCTTTTATCTTTTTTCTTTCCTTTGAGGAAAGGAAAATGAAAGAAGACCACATTCAGTAAATGTGAAACTAAATAAGCAGGGACTGCTCAGCTGTAAAACTCAATCCTGGTCTTACACTGTGTGTACAAGATATTTTACTGTTGGCAATAGAAAAAACTATCTGGTCAAGTTCATTAAAAATAGGTTTAAAGCCTCACATAAACCTTCTGTTTCTCCCATGCAGAATCTTAAATTAATCTTAAAGGATCCTGCTGAAATCTTGATCATTTATTTCTTAGCAGCTGAACAGCCGTTGGCTGGTGGCTGGAAGCTCTGTGATGAACAGAAAATGGTTTGGGTTAAGAACTGGCTAAAAAATTACAAGGTATGGGGAAACATAAACATCCAAGTCTTTATTAACATCAAAGGAAACAGTGAAGAATGCCCAGAGATAGCTGTGGACTTTGCCAGAGCCTCAGGTAGGTGTCAGTAACCTCTGTGGGCTTCTCTACTTGAGGAATGCAAAGTGGTGGAAAGTTCCCCATAGTTTGAGAGCATGTTGCCTGTGAAAATGGAAAGGTTTTACACAGAATCTAAACACCAAATCTGTAATTTCAGCTGACATGTATCTGATTTTTATCCATGATCAAACAGTAGAAATGCATGTATCTTTTGCCTTTCAGTATCCATTACCCATGAGGAAACTGAGGCGGGCCAATCTGACTATGGAGATGGACTTTCAGTTAAAGTGTGGTGATCTCCACTGCCACTTGTTCAATGCAGGCTGGAGGATACAGCTCCTCTAATGCACCACTTTGCTATCTAGGGCACAAGAACAAACACAATATTTATCTTTAGCAGTGGCTGGCAGCATTGCAGCTTGTGCCTGCACTGCAGTTATCTTTAGACTTTGTCGCAGAAATGACCTACCTAATATCCCAGACATCCTTTCCTTAAGGGTAGGGTAGAACTCGATGTCTCTGAAATAAAATAATCACATGTATTATCTAATTCTGCAGGCAGCTGAAGGGAATAAATTTGTACCTTCCAAAATGTTCTTTATGTAAGTGGAGCTGTGTTGACTGAACCACTAAAAGCTAAAACGTGATGCAGTTATTGCTTAGCTGTGTGAAGCAACATCACAAAAATGCTTTAGAACAGCGAGTGAAATATTTAGTTAAGATTTTAGAAGAAATGCTTACTTCAAATGTAATGTACTTAGAGACTTGGCTAAACTTTGCTTTTTCATTGTAAAAAAAGCTCTAAAATCTGTAATAACTTCAAAGGTTGAGGGCTTCAGTTTTACAGTAGCAAAGTGCTGACTGAGACTTTCCTCAGAAGGAGTTCAAAAGCAAGAGCACAACTTGCTTTGATCAGAGACATCTCCTTAATTATATTATGGTCCTAGTGAAGTCTGCAGTGCCTTGATAACTGCAACTGCTAAGTTTTACCCTTCTGTTCCCCCATCGTACTACACAAAATAATCACTCTCCACATATAACTCACGAGTTCATTTATCGTCTGCTGCATTACATTGCCTCTGATTTCTGATTAGAAGATCAAGGTTTTCAGTATACTGTTGGAAAACCTTCAGTCCAACACATTCTAGCAGAAAATGGGAAAGGAAAACAGCCCTTCCAAAGTGGTGTGGACCTGGGTCATCCACTTCAAATTTCTGAAGCCTGCAAAGTAGAGAATATATTGTTGTTTTATTTAATAACTTACAACTGTGCTCAAGTCTAGCAGGTCATGGCCATGTTCACCAGCAAAGGGTTACACTGGCATGAGGAGGGAGAAACTGAACCCTGCTGAGAAAAAGAGAACAGAAGAGTGCTATTATGCTGTTTAATGCCCTTGCTGGGACTAAATAACTGCCAAGGGATTTCTTGCTTCTATAATCCTTTAAAAACCCCACAAAATACTCCACCTTTTATGACTGTGAGTTAGGTGAACGGAGATGATGAACTGTTGATCTCTTCTTTTCAGCAGATCACTTCCTTTCAGGTGAGACTGAGCACAGTGAAAGGCTTTAGCCAAACCAGACTGGTCCCAGATCCTGCCAGCTGTGCCAGAGGAAGGAAGATGTGAGCATCACAGATCCTCACATAAATAATGGAAGTGCAAAAATTTGCATGTGTTAGCACATGGCTGTCTGGGATGTCACCTGTTCTGAGATAGCAGCTTGAGCTGCCCACAGGGACCTTGGCAGCACCTTCCCTGTCCTGGTGCCTGTCCTGTTTGGTGCTTGTACCTGTCTCTACACCATTTCCCACTTTTTTTCATGCCTTCTCTTCTAAATTGTATCGTTTTTATTTTATTCAGTCTTTCTTACTAACTTTTTTTTCCTTCTCCCTGTCACTGTCAAATCTTTCTAACTTCTTGTCTTTCCAAATTGTCCCAGCACTTTTCTTCTGAATTACACAGCTCACTCTTGTCTTCAGAGCCAAAACTACAAAAACATAAGAGGAGTTTCTCTTTTCTTGTTTCTCAAGTATGGTGTTAAATTAACCATGGCAATTGTGCAATTACAGAAAAAACCCTTTCTTTAATTCAGGCCAGAAATTGCATATTCAAAGCATTTTACTGTCAGGCTGTACCAAAAGTCTCAACTGTTCACGTGGGAACTGCAATTCTGGAAGCTTATATTTTAAACAAATTTGGGAGGATTTTCACACCATGACACTACAGTGATACTTTCCTTCTGTGAAATTTCAATTTCTTACTCTCCAGCATGAAGGTATCAACATTTTTAAATGAAAAGTTCTTTTTTTTTCTTTTCCTTTTTTTCCTTTTTTTTTGGAGTGGTAGATCATTATTCACTTGCATCTTTCTTGAAGTTGGCTCATTCGTTTAAGCTGATGCTTTCCAAAATCTTTCAGCTTGAGGCAAGCACCCGGCAGCACAGGAAATTCCTCAGAATGGTCAACACTGGCAAAGTTATAAACAACTAAAAATAGGTCTTATCATGGAAGGCTTTGAATGTGCTGACTGTGAGAGGTACTGTCAGCTCCACATGTAAGAGACAGAACAGAGATCCTGGCTTTCTTTAGAGGTACTTTGGCAAAGACCTGCTCATCTCCTGAGGCAGTTCACATACACTGTTTCTGGGCAAGTTTCCAAACAGAAAGTGGAGTAAATGCTGCTCCGCAAGCCAGGACAGGATGGAAAAACTGGCTCTGTAGCCCCTTTCTCTCAGAGCAGTAAGCAAAAATGCTAGAGTGAGACTGTGGTTTGTATCCTCCTTACAGATCCCAGAGATTGCTGTCTCCAGCTGGTCATCACCACCTCCTCTGGAGTTCACAGTCTCTGTTGATTTGCCAATGGCAGGTACAAGTGCTTGGTTAGATCAGAGGCTTCACTCATATCAAATATGAAGGCAAAAAAAAAAATCCATCAAAAAGCTGGAGAAAACTTGTTTTTTTTCTGGAAGGACAATGGCATAGTTACTGTACTGTTGTGCAGAGGCCAGTTTACTACTAGTTTGCTTTAAAGACTTTATTCTTATGGAAATGTTAACATTACTCAGTTCATCTTCAAGTGCCAATAGATCAAGCACTGTGGTGTTCTTAACCTCAGCTCTGCTGCATGAGATCAATATGAGCCAATGGTTTTCTGATTAGCTCCATATTGATTGACCTTAATCTAAGAGTCATGTTCCTCCCTAGTAACAGTAATCCCTCAGGAATGCCATGGCTTCCTTGATGATAGATGACATAATAATCTTCATTATCTTCTTATCATTGTTCATTTTGAGCTGTTTCTCCATGCAAGTCATGCCTTATCCTTATTGCTTCACTTTGGATTTGGGAGTATCATAATTAAGATTAATTAATTAATTTGTAAAACTTTTAATGTAGATGCCTGTAATTATTACTTCTATGGCATGAACAATTTTCAGTTTTTTAATATTCATGATCTCAATAAATGTAGTTTCTGGAAAGAGAATGGGATGTGCCATTGTGGACAGGGGATGACAAAATAAGAATATTCTTTTGCTTTCTAGAAGTAGGTCTCTTGAGAAAAAAAATCTCAGGCCAAAATCAAATTTTGGCCTGAGAGATTATGCTAGTCTGTAATGGTGTGCTGGTTACGCTGCGTCTGTAATGGTATCAATGACTCAAGAAGACTTCTTCTTTTGTCATGGAATTTTATCAGCTGTGCTCTAATTATGCATAAAAGTTTTTCTCTGATCCCTTTTAGTTCTGTAAACCTCACCTAAGAGCTGAAAGCCAGGGTGGATACTTTCCTTTCCAACCCCACTGCTGTTTGCAAGAGCATCACAGGCTAAATGAGGCCATCATTAAATTTTTTTGCCCCCATTTATTTCTTTCTTAAAAGACAACTTTGAATAAACTTGTCCAAATCTATTAGTTTTCAGCAGGATTTGCAGAGGTGTAAGCGAGGACAGTCTGGCCTGCAGCAGTTTATGCTCTGCAGGTGACAGCACATGACAACACACATAACCAACACATGACCTGAACAGCTCTGTCTTTTACCGCGCCTTTTAAGTCTCGCAAAATGAAACACTTGTTACTGCTTCAGTATAATTGCATTGTTTTAATACAAATGGAATAAATATTAATTCACTGTAACCAAAGAGATTCTCTTCCTCTTTTGTATCAATTTCCTGCCAGTAGAAAATTGCTATGTACCAACTCTGGTGTTTCGGCTAGTGCAGTTTTAAATTCTCCAAGCAACAGGAGATCCATTGTTGCTATATAAAGACTATTTTGTTTCAGTAGCTTCTACTAGGAGAAATTTGCAGCGTCCCTGTTTTTTAACTTTACATTAGCAAAACCTGGTGTTGTCTCAGGGAGTAATGAACTAAAGAATCTTCCTTCTCTGTTCTCAGCTCCAATTACTGTTAAAGCACAGCAGTTTGGTGTTCCTGGGTGCTCACAGGAATCAAGAGTCTTTAAGAGGTATGGAGCACTTAGAAAATGTGTTTGTCCGTGTTTCATTCTCTGTAATCTCATTTAGTGTATTCACTTAGAGCACATCTGGCTAGAAACCGGCTTTTGATCCAAGACTGGCTTAGCAGCTTTTGGCACTGCCTAATCAGACAGCTTGGGATGTGTTTGGAGTTACCCCAAGAGATGCAATTATGCTGTAGGTGACTGAATTCATACCGAGGAAATAAAGACTGTTTCAAATACAGTTACTGTTTGAGGGCTGCAGGTTTTGATGGCAGAGGAAGATGTGGTAATTTGTGCTTGCAGAATCAGCTGTGCTAGAGGAGGGGTTAACACCTTTGTGACTGTGGCAGCTGTGTAGCTGATTCCTTTGAGCTGGGCGGGTGGTGTTTGTAATCAAGGAGGTTTAAATTCTGCCTGCCTAGTTAAGAAGCTCTTCTAGGTGGCGGCCTAGAAGGAGTCCATTTCTGCCATGTCCTACCTCTACTTCTCTTTTGTTGTGTATGGTGGTCACTGGTTCCCACTGGGTTTTACCTGGCTGAGCATCCTCATAGCAACTCAAAGATGCTGCCTAAACCTTGGCAGAGATAGCTGCTGTGGTCACCCAAGGGACTGACTGGTTTTGTCTGGGCTGTGTGTGGCGTTTGGCGTTTGCTGGCCTCGGTGTGGGGAAGTGCTGTGGGTGCGTTCTGCTGCTGTGCCTTCCTCGGTCTGTCTGCAGGGAAGCCGAGATAGAGCTTAACCCTAGTGCTGAGGTGAATCTTATTACTGAGGTCTACATTAATCTCTCTGACAAGTGTGCTGTACACCTCAGTGCATTTCTCCTGGATCCAAATGAATTATTTTTCCTATGGACAGTAATCTGCTTTAAATATAGCAAGTAGCTACCAACATGGCACATGAAAACACAAGCAGGAACTTATGCCAGCATGTTTCAGCTATATATTAGTGGGATAGTTCTTACCAAAAAACCTAGCTCAGCAAATAGGAAAGAAATGATCTTTTGTCAATCCTGTACTGGATCTGTCTACCCTTATTATATGTGTAAATTTGTGTAAATAATAAATCAGGAGCAGGTAAATTGTATGAAGGCAGAAAGCCAGTCAATCATTTCTAATTATCTCATTATACTTGGCAGTATCTTTAGAAAATGCTTCTGCTATGATGGGGATGAAGGGAAACTTTCTAGCACAGTAGTGACCAGCCGCTGTGCTTTTAGACATCTAATAAGATGATACTAGGTTTGAAAGGTAAACAGATAATTAAAAAAAAAAAAATTAAAATTTTTTTAAGGGAACAAGTAAATCTGACAAACATGGTAGTTGGTTTGGGAGTGAATTGGGAACAAAGCATGTGGTAGCATTTGTTAGGCTTCACAGAAGCAGAAAATCAATTTGCCTCCTGCGAGGATGGTTTTTATCTCTGGTGTGCATACTTACTGCCTGTGTCAGCCCATCATTTCTGGGGCCTCTTGGTTAAAGATACTATCATCTCTAATGAAATTTAGTTCATTTCTTCAAATGATCTCAAAGTCAATTACTATTTAAAATACACAATAGATGCAATTCTGTTTTACATTAAAGAAGATTGATCTCATTCCATCAGTTTAAAAGGTCTACCAGCGAGCATATTTTATGGGCTATATAGAAAAACATGGATCAGTAAATCCAAAAGGCATATGTTCTTTTTGCTTTGCCTGTCTACTTCTCCTTCCTGAGATCTGATCTTGCCTGGTTTCTGTTCTGCCTGCGCTGCCTGTGTGTTGGTTGTTCAACTAGATGGACACGTTTGGTATGGAACTATTTATAGGTTAAATTATGAAATATAAGGAAAAATTGGTTTGTGTAAAGATTTTTTTTCTTCATTGGTATTGCAGGGATTGTGTACTATTCTGTGAGACCTAGGTCAAATCATAGTGCCATATGAATACAGAATTTTTAGTTTTAAAAGAAAAAAGTCAGTATGACAATTTAACTGAAACATATTATTAACCTGGAAAAAGAGATAAGTTTTGTCTACAAAAAGAGATAGCATTGCCTTGCCTATTGATCTTACAGGTTATTTCACATTTTCCTATTAATCCACCTTCTCTTCAAAAGTATGCCTAATGAAGCTTACAGGAATCCCATGGGATGTGTTATTGGAGAATGCAATACTCCATTTTTGCTTCAGGTTTATTTTGTATCAGGTACCAAGTTTCTGGTTTATTTTAGGTAACAGAATTGAAGGAGGAAATAAGGAAATGGCCCTCCTGCATATCAAGCTAACTTTATGTATGACAGAGTAAATATTTATTTAAATACTTTGATGATTGATCCTCTTTATAATCTGTGACAGCTTAATCTCACAGGCTAATTGTGCAATGACTTTACTAGTTTCTAGTTTGGCAAAATACCCTGAAGACACATCACTTAAAATTTGCAGTATGAGCTGAGTCAGCAGCTGCTTAGCTTGGAAGGCAAAGTGAACAGCTCAGCATATTTTCATCAACATAAACAAACTTTGAGGAAACAGTATGATCTTCTCAGAATTATTTATTTGTCCAACTCAAGTAGCCCTTTTTGCCTTGCTCTTTCCTCTGTCACACTTCTCAGCATAGGTGTGTTGTGGAGACTGGCACTGTGTGCCAGCTCCATGTCTGTGCTGCTCTGCTATAGCTCTGTACCAGCAAGGGATGCTCCTTGACATCATTCCAATAAAAAAAAAGTACTGGCAGTGAGATTCTGGAGATAGCTGGTGAGTTTTCCAGTACTAATTTTGATTTCTCAGAATTTGAAAACTCTCTGGCTGAGTAGGAAAATGAATATTGCAGTAAATCCTTGGTTAAGGATATGTTGTGTAAAACCTTGTGGTCCATGCACCCATTTGATTGTCAGCCACCTCTAGGAACAATTATTTTTGAAGCAAGGTGGCTGTTTACAGCGCTTGGTCTGTCTGCAGCTTTTGGGCCTGCAGGGCCCACTTGTTTTCTCTATACCATCACTTACACTGTGCCATGGTCAGCACTTACTGAGTGTTCTGGCTGTTAAAGCCTTGCTTTTCATACCCTTCCCCTCTTTTTATTTGTGTTTCTGGTTTTGTTTTTGCTGTGTGCTCCTCCTTGGAATCCCGCTGTGCCCCTCACCGGCTGGGCCAGGCCTGGGGCCGTGGTGCTGCCAGGTTTCCCTTGCCCCAGAGGAGTCCGGCTCTGGGCACACAGGGACATTGTGGTGGGAGCATCCCATGAGAAAACAGAGAGCCCAACCCAGCGAGCAGTCTGACGGGTGGCATGGCTGGGACAAGGCAGAAGGGAGAGGAGAATGAGCGGGAGCGTCCTGCTGGTGTTTGGCAGCCCTTTCCCACTCGAGCTCTCATCTGGAGAGCCCCCAGCGAGGGGCCGTGCTCTGCCCTCCCCGGAGGGCTCTGGAAGGTGCTGTTGCTGTGGAAACTGTCCGTGTGTTCCGTGGCGGCTTTGGAAACTGCCCGCATATTCTGTGGCGTCTGTGACGTTTGTGAGGGCGAGCAGGGCACCATCTGGCAGCACGGCTCCAGGGACGAGCGCTGGGAGCTTCCATGTCACCTGCGCAGGGCGCTCCTTGTCACTGCTGCGACAGCCGCGGCTGAGGAGGGCGGCGGGCGGGGCTGCAGTGAGAGCGCTGCTGGTTTAAGTTTACCCTGGCTCTCCCTTGGAGGTGTCTTTGTGCTTTAGGTTTGTTTCTGTGAGTGCAGGACACACCCGCTGTGGAGGCGGCAGCAGCACTGACATCCAAACCTCTCTGCCCTGGCCTGAGGCCCAGCCTCAGGGGAGGCACAAACCACCCCAGTGTCTCCCTGGGGTGGCTGTTCTTTCCAACTCAAGACCTTGCAATTTTAAAAATTTTTGTCTACAAACTTTCTAAAAAAAAGAAAAACAGTCGTCCTAAAAGCACGCTCTGAAAGTAATGTACAAGTATACAGCGAAGTGGTGCTTCAGTTTAAGCTCATGAATGCTTCATCATCAGTGTATTCAGTACACAGCTCGGCTGCCTACGCAGCTGTCAGAAAACAAAAGTACTCCAGAGAGTAATACATTCTTCAGGCATCATTTCAGAATATGCAGATAATTTAAGATTAACTCTTCAATGCTTTAATAAGATTCAGTTTTTTACATATTATCTCACAACGTGAATGAGCCTGAGTGATACCAAAGGCAAGATGACTTTTATTATTAATTTCAAGTGACAGCAGTAGTTTGTTTTGATATTGTGCCAATATGTTAGTATATCTAACTGATTTATTCCCTAGTCACATATATATGTAGTGTTTCTAGTCTGAGTTTTGTTTGCAACCTTGTCTGTTTTTTAAAAAAATATCTGAACATATAGGATGTTGAATGAAGTTACATGAAATTACTATTTGTACCAGGTAAAACTGTTTAAGACATTTTATTTGTTTGGATGTAACTGCGTGACATAAAATATTAGAACTACTATCAAGTATTACCAGGTAAAGTAAGAGATAATTGTTTTCTATCTGAATTATACTGCTGGGATCACTAAAGAGACAACAAATTTTATTACTTTGTATTAACTCCAGCCACCTTATTGTCCTTCTGTTTTGATTGTGGTTGCTGGTTTGCAAACAAGATGCCTTTTGTACTTCATATTGTGGGAATATGTTGTTAGTAATGTACCTAGACCCTAGTCTTAGAATTTTGTTGCTTTTTCCTAAGGAAGTCGTGGACAGAATTTGTCCAAAGCATATTGATGAAGCAACAAAACTCTGTCCTTTTATTGAAAAAGATCATAGAATTCTGAGTGCCCAGAACACACGTGGTAGTCTTCTCCCATGGAAATCTATAAAGCCATATTGCTATATTTGAAGCTCTTTGTTATTACTGATATTATTGTATGTTTGATATTATTGTATGTTGATATCTGTATGTTTAAGAGGAATCTTACTCCCTGACCTTATATAATATATATACATATAATATGTGGGAATATTTTACAGACGACTTCAGTATCATGCCCACTGGCTAAAATGATTGCTAAACTTTAATCTTCAGTTTTTGATTTGAGACATGGTGAGTGTTGGAAGCCTGCCACATACTTGGAAAAGCTGTTATAAAGGTTAATTATACATTATTTTACTTTCTTGAAAATCTGTTTCATTTTCTGATCTGAAATTTCCAGCTGCTGTCACAATGGGGCATATTCCTGTACAAAATGTGTTCCAGTGGGAACATTTATGGGGCCAGAGTTCAATATATTAATGCCTGTCCTCTAAGATGAAGTCAAGCAGGAAATATGTGAGACTTGCAATAGGTAATGTGAATCTGACAAGGCCACAAGAATATGAGAGACCAAGACTGGAGGTGAGGAGGGAAAGATACTAGGTTTAGGATACTAAGTTTAGGATATGTCTCCATTTTAATTTGATTTGAATTTCTGCTGTGCATATGTGCAGATCCCTCACTGGGTGGCTACTGAGGTTCATTTTGAAATTTAAGTTTGAACTAAGTACAAGCATAGAACTGCATGGTGCCCTGGCAATGCAAAGGTGCCACTTGTGCCATTGCATTTCTTGATGCAGAA
Organism: Pardalotus punctatus; assembly: GCA_013400915.1. Taxonomy (NCBI): domain Eukaryota; kingdom Metazoa; phylum Chordata; class Aves; order Passeriformes; family Pardalotidae; genus Pardalotus; species Pardalotus punctatus. The sequence goes on along the minus strand of VZTX01026194.1, from coordinate 586,308 downwards.
GTTGTCTGAATCTTAAGGTTGTGCACTAAAATTTCCCCATGTGCCAATGGAAAACCCACTTCTGCATATCATAATAGAGTTTGAGTTGGAAGGGAACTCAAAGGCCATCTGGTTCAACCCCTGTGTGTGACTGTTTTGTGGAAACCAGCATGGGGATGGGTGCAATTCACCTACAAGGTTATACAGAATGTTTCCTACTTTTGAAACATCTGTTAAGAAGCCAGTGCTGGTCTCCATCATTTCTAAGAGCAACAGAAGGTAATTGTTGTAAAGAGCACAATAGCGCAGTGTACTTCAACCTGTGATCTCTAATCTAACTGGACTGCAAGTGAGCACAGAGGTGTCAAAACATTATCTGTGAAATGTTTGCCAAAAACTGGAGTGCTGACAGGTTTAGCTGGAATCCAGCTCCTGGTGATTGTTAGCACTTGCTGGCAACAACAGCTACAAATTGCTAGAAATTGCCAGCAAGCAATTTTAACGCTGAAATTACAATCCTGTGAACCAAACATTTTCTGTTTAGCCTGGTGATAAGTACTGTGGGGTTCATGTTTCCAGCAAAGAATGAGGACTACAGCTACTCTAAGGCAAGTCAAAGCAATGAGACTTGACCCTGCCTCCCTTCCTCTCTCCCTTTTCCCCCTCCAATTTTGAGGTTTCAGGATAAATCTCCAGAACAGAAAACTATTTACTTGCTGATGCTAATTGTGAATGCCTTTAGTTTCCTGTTTATTTTGGAATTAAGTGAGTACAGGAATGACAATGACAATTTAAATATGTTCAGGGGTTTTAAATGAGAGTTCATGCTGTAACTCTACCACCTTTTCAAGCTTATGGAAAACTAGCAATGAGTGAGGGGGGAAAAAGGGAATATGTATCATAAGAATTGCCTTAGACACTTGCATATAACTTCAGACATTACATTTCATCTTGAGAAGTAAATACAGCCTCTCTCTGGGCAGAATCTCTTTTACAGACAGGTCTACCTCCAGTGATTTCTAGTTGCTGCAAGGACAAAGTAATTCATTATTTGTTCAGCCCAACTGTAACACACAGGATACAGTTTTACCTGTGCACAGCTCCTTGGTACCTTAACTGCATCGTGCCTGACTTCCAAGAACGTTGTGAAAATACAGAACAAGTAGCTATTTTTATAAAGTAGATTTGTACACATCCACATAGTTCTTTCCCTTTGGCCTGCTGGTTACTCATCCCATCACGATCCTCTTTCTCAACAACTTCTGTTTCTTTCATTTCCCCCCTCTCACAAATTCTGATTGTAGTAGCAGTGCCTCTGGCAGTATTTCTCCTGTTGTCTTGCTTTGATAACATCACAACTTCCCTGGAGCATGGTGTTTCGATGCTGCCTTGTGACCAGCTCAGTGTGTCAAGGTCACTCGGCCACCCTGCGCACACCCTGTCCTCCTTGGGGAGATGCAGCACTGCCAAGGCCTGGAAATCTGCCACTCACTGATGGTGATTCCTGACCCAAACAGATGTGCTTTCAGATCAATGCGTTCTGCACATCTCCCACATGGATACGTTTTGCAGGCGTTGTTTAAGGCTGAGTCCCAAAGACCTATAGTACTAAGGAGGAAAGCAGGTCCAACTGGAGTGCTGAATGGTTTAATAATTGGAATTGTCCTTCTCTTCAGAAGTTATTCACAGGTCATGAGGGGAACTCATGAAATAATATAAATTTGCTTCATTTAAGCACTCCTTTATCAGTGATTTTAGGCCCACGTGGACTGCTTTTGTAACAGGATTAAGAGTTCTGATTTTTTTAGGAAGGAATTTGATTTCTGGAAGGGAGACTGAAATTCTGTTACATTATGCCACCTATTTTTTTTGAATGAGTGTTAAACAGACAAAGATGTATAATGTTGAGTTATAAGTGTATTTACACTTGTAGAAGGTTTCTGTACTGTACTTTACCTTTTCATCCAGGAACTAGTGCTGTAGCTCGATCCAACAAGCATTGAAACAATGCCTAATGCTAAAAATGCACATGAGCAGTTGAAATCAGCAAGGACTGTCTCCAGCTGACATGGTTTCCCGGATTTGGTCCTGGGGGCAGACAGGGATGGGTGTCTAACTCCTAGGAAATAACAGTGCCTCAGTTGCCCTGATGTAATTCCATCCCCCTTCCCATCTTTGTAAGTGTGGGATATGGCATTGTCATCATTGCAGCATGCTCCTTGCAGTCCTTAGCTCTCATGGACAGAAGGAGATTTTAAAAATTGCTGAGGGGTTTTCACTGCAGATCTTCCACTGGAAGCCAGTTACTCAGAACTGCAGATACTGTTAGGAAGTTGACAAAATCATTTGGCTGCACTGATGATTAATTTATAAACGGCTTAAAGGCATTAAAGCAGTGACCTGGTAAAAATCATTGGTGTCAGATAAAGGGATGCCTGGGTTAACAGAGCTGAGGCCTTTTAACAGCTTTTAGAGGAAAAGTATGTGTTAAAAGCATGCTAAAAATGACAGTGTTCAGAGAACAGGGCAGCAAAAGTAATTTGCAAAGAGAAATAGTGTGATATTTTTGCATACAGGTTTTGATTGTTGCAAATACTAATATAGACCTACAACAGCAGTGAGAGATGAAAGCTAGAGAAAAATAAATTCTCAGCCTCTTTTATAGAAAGACTGTTCATTTTTCTTTATTATTAAATGCTTGATAATAGGAAACTAATCTCATCTTGCAGTTTTGGATCCTTGCCTCCACCTGGAGTCTCATTTAAGGTATTCTGCAATTTATGCATATTCCCTAAAACTGTTTGTGGTTCAGATGTTGGTGGTTGTCTTATGGCTGTTATCTGTTAATGACATTTATGTAAAGAATTTCTATAAACTCTTCACCCCTCAGTCTAGATAGTAGCGTAAAAACTTAAATCCTTTTGATTTTCAAGTAGGCTTTTGTATGTTAACTTTGCAATTCTAAAGACATTTTGGAGCATAAACTTTTTGCTTCTGAAAGTGTGACCTAATCTCTCTTGCTAAACGGTTGAAGAAACTCATATTTTTTGAAACACGTATGCCTCAGTACATCAGCGTGACTTTTCAACTCCTTTGGCAAGCAGTATTCCAATCTGGCTTTTTTAGTAAGAAAGGTAGTCAACTTGCATTTATGTCCAGATTGACTGTGTCATGGACGGTGTTGGATAGGGTCTGTCGGGGTTATTTGCTCGCAGGCATCACTGTGGCATTGTGACAGTACTGCCTCACATGTTGAGGTTAAGGTTATCAAGCTTTGCAGACCTGTGCATTGCAGACAGAACCATCCCCAGTTCCTCGGCATTGCCTGTTCAGAATATGTTGCATGGAAATTCTGCTCCTCTCCAATGGTCATATTTTGTAACTTTGCCTTTAAAGATAGTGACTGTCATAACAGTACTTCTTCCTTTGCATTTAAAATAGCCTGGGATAATGTAAGTTTCAAGCAGTAATTACTACTATATTAGATATCTTGTCTGCTCCAAGGAAAGATCAGACCAATTAGATTTTAATGATTTTATGTAAAATTAAAGCCACTAGTCTCCATATGGAAAACGCCTACTGAGATAATCGGTTATTGCAAGCAGGGAGGAAACAGCAATTCATATTTGTGGTGGTTAAATGACCGCATTGTTTGCCTGAACCTGTGTCCAATTTCTACTACTCAGCAATGCTTTAACAGAATATCAAGTCTTGGGCAACCCCTGCAATAAAAAGCAGCAATTATTGCAGTGCTGGGGTTAATGAATGACCTTGCTGACAGGAACAATGATTACAATTAAACATAGCAAGGTTGTTTTTCTGTTTGTTTTTTTTCTAACCGTTCCTTCTTCAAAAGAAAAGTGCCTTTGGTTTTAAGGAAATAATAATCAGATTTCAACTGAATTGTAAATGAAATTGTGCATCGCCTTTACTTTCAAACATCACTGCTGGTTTGTGTTTATTAGCTGACAATATGCATTTGCTGATGTTCTCTAAAGGATTTTTAGCCAGTACTTTGCCAGCAAATCTAGAGTTCATTTTCTAACACAATCTGTGTTGGGGCACTGACACTGAAGATACATATCCAGGAGTAATTTTTCAATTGTGGTGCAGGCTTAGTCTGTTCTCTTTCCTGCCCTGCCTCCCTGCCTTCTCAGTTCCTATTTTTTGAGCAGTCGGCTTGGTGACAAGGGTGAAGAACTCGTTTGAGCTAAAAACAGCGACGTACTTCCTTGCTAGGAGAAAGGTTGTGTTAGTCCAAATGGTTCTGTAATGGAAGGATACTTTTGCATAGTATGTCTGTATTGCAGTAGATAATTTTGCATTGTCTTCCTACAGATGGGAAATGGAGTCATTATGTCCAGTGACATTGCCTAGACTGAAACACAAGATAGATTTAGCCCTTTTATAATTTGTTTTCCTAATTGAACCATCCAATCACCAAAATATTGAGGAAGTGAGAAACAGTACTCCAAGGAAACATTAATAGTCTGGAGTATAGAGAGTATAGAAGAATAATTAAGAAATTATTTCAAATGTCAGCATTGCAGTGTTATGTTTAGTTCATCAGATCCAAGTTAAATAGAAGAGTAGCAGAATTAGGAGTTTTTGAGGAAAACATCTGTTTTTCATTGTGTGTGAATGAAACTGCCTTCTCTAAACTTTTTATTATGTACTCTTGTAGATAATGTGTTTTTTCTTTTCCTTGAAATGTAAATGAATAAAATGTTAACATTTATATTGGAAGGGGATATGGTAGTTGGCACAGATAAGAGGGTTTTGGAGACAGTTTTTGCCCATGAAATGTTGAAAGTGACTTTTTATCCTCATTCAAAATTAGTTTTGTTGTTGAGGCTGAGCAAAGTGTAACCAGATGCATTAATTTATGAAAATGGGAAAAATATTTTGTAATTTTACTTTTATTATGAAGGTAAAAGCTGGTGACTTTTAAATACACAAGTCCATAAAATCCCCACTGGGTAAGTTCTCTCCTACACTATCGTGGTGAAAAATTGTCCTGCTTACTGTGTGACAGCCACCCTCAAGAGACAATAACCTGACCTCTGTGTGTTGTCTCTACATAAGATTTTGTATATGTTCTTTCAGGGAACATTGCAATTGGGGTTTGGGTTACAGTTTACCGTGGTAATCCTTCAGAGGAAGCTGCTGTCAAGAGGATATGTGGTTTATGTTTTAAAAAAAAACCTGAATATTTAAAAATGGGGTTTTTTTTGTCACTGATGTGCTGAGCAAGCACTATTCTATGCTACGTTTTAGAGGGGAAAAATTGTCATGCTATGTTCACTATGCGCCATTGTCTAAACTTGGCAATTACTGAAACAACACTTGGTTGCAATCTCTTCCTTTTTTCTTTTTTCTTCTTTCTCTCTCTCCTTCTCTCTCTCCTTCTCTCTCTCCTTCTCTCTCTCCTTCTCTCTCTCCTTCTCTCTCTCCTTCTCTCTCTCCTTCTCTCTCTCCTTCTCTCTCTCCTTCTCTCTCTCCTTCTCTCTCTCCTTCTCTCTCTCCTTCTCTCTCTCCTTCTCTCTCTCCTTCTCTCTCTCCTTCTCTCTCTCCTTCTCTCTCTCTAAAAGCATATTCAGGCTTTGGAGAGCTGAATGACTTTTGAAAAATTCTTGTAATTTTTGACAGCCACCTGCTCTCTTGGTCATAGATTAATAACACCTGACCAAGCATGAAAACATGCTGAGTCCATCTGCCTCTCCCCATGCAGGGGGCATTGCAGTGTTGTCTTATTAACTCCCTGGCACAGCATCCAGATCAGAAGCGTGTTATCAGTCCTGTGCAACCAGCTCATGAGAGAACGTGGGATCTGTTCACCCAGCACCTTGGAAACAACCTTTTTATCTGGACTTCTTTTGCTGCAGTGCTGCAAAGTCCCCTCTGTGTCCATTATTTGAGAAGAGCTTTATTGTTAGTTAATATTCCCTAGAGATTCTTGTTGAGCTTCTTTCAGTGAAGTGCAGGGATGCCACCTATGTTTGTTGGACCATGTCTTGTGGGACTGCCTATGGATAATATGTTCTTGCTTTGTTCTGAAAAGTGCTAGAATATGTTTTCAATTTCAAGCACAAAAAATGGTCCTATTCAAATAAGTACCAGGATGGGACAAAAATGATCACTAGATTAAACTTTTATTGTTATTTCAAAAAAAAAAAAAAAAAAAAAAAAAAAAAAAAAAAAAAAAAAAGAAGAAAATAATTCCACTGAGATACCTGTAACTAGCAAAATGTATGAACAAGTGGTGGCTTACATCTGCACAGAAGATATTTCTTGAAATAGTAATGATAATTAATACCTTCAGGTGCCATCAGCCTGTACTGTACTTATATAATACCTGGCTGCATAATTAAGTGATCTTATTTTCAGCTTGATCCTTTCTTTTTCCATAATTATCTGTTCAAATCTTACACTTGTGAAGCCTGACACTTGTGTTTGTAGTGCAGTTAACCCTGGCTTAAGCCATGCAGAACAGCTTTCAGTGTTAGTTCAAAACTTTAACCTCCTTGGGCCAAAGGCCCCTTCCAAAGTTCCTTGTTGTTCCAGAGCAGACCTTAGCTGGGCTCTTCTGTGCTCTGACAGAGCTAAAGACTGACTGTAGCTCTGTCTTCCATAAAACCTTTCCAAATCTGGGTACAAAACAAGGAAACAGATTAATTAGTTTGTAGGAGCTCTTACAAATAATGATAGATACAAGTAAAAGTCAGATTCTAAGGCCTTGAAAGATGAACCATAGTGTTGAAAGAAGGCACCAGTTTGAAATGAGGTAAATACCTGCCTGTTTTTGGAAGACTGTAACCCCTGTCCTGCCCTGTTTTTTAAACTCCTGTCTGTACTGAAATTCCTTTTTGATGAAGAGAAATATTTAACTTCTTTTAAATGAAACCAGAAATTGCAGTAATTTAGGGAGGGGGTTAAAGGACATATGCTGATGTTTCCTTATCTGCCTAATGTAGTTTCTAGGTACTAGAGGGACTCTGAAGCGCTTTAGTTTTCTCACTGTGCACTTTGCTTTTCAAATTGCTGCTCTTTGGAACTTTTAATGCTCAAGCTTGTGAACAAATGAACATCTGGACACAAGCACTGTATGTGGTTGTATCTCATGTTGATTACTTATGTCCAAAGATTTTACTGCTGTTCCTTAAATGCTAGGAAAGGATGAAAAATTACCTTTTGGGGAGAAAATAAAATATTTGGCTTGACTGAATACAATCACTTGATTTAAAAAAAAAATTTTATTTGTGGAAGAAAAATTTGAAAGCACATACATTCCCCTGTGATGAATCTTCTGTTTTGTGTCACCTTTAATCAGAAAAATTTTTGTACTGGTTTTGTTTGGGATAACTTCAAATTGCTGATAGTAGCCTAACTGAAGTGCCTATAGAACAGGAGAAGTTAGTAAAGAAATGTTGGTGGCATATTCCTGTTTCTTATTTACATTTGCAGCACAGCTGCTTTAATAGACAGTGGAGAAAAGAGACCATTCACTTATAGGGAACTTCACTGGGGAAAAAGAGGGTGATTGAAAGGAAAATGAAATTACAAGTAGTATGAGTCTAAGCCCATTTTTAGACAAGTGCTATTGTTCAATATAGAATGGAATATATAAAAAAAAATTCTCCTCACTTTCACCCCATCTTAAGCAAGCCTTTTGTATTGAAAATTTGCAAAATGAAATTCTTTTGACAGCAGATTTCATTTAACTATAAAAAAATGAACCCAGTTTGTTATAAGGTTTGTAAGGTTTGCAGTGATACCTCTGATAGGCACAACCTTTTCTTTCCTAACTCTCACTTCTCCTCCTCTCTTTGTCCTTCTACTTTATGGACTACTCTTTTATCTTAAACAGGTGACAGCTGTATCTGACAGCAAAGCTCCTTGGCAGTCCATGAGGTCATGTAGGTTTTGGGTTTGCTTTCAAACTCCTTATGTTTGAATCATTGGGTTTGGTAAAACTGTAAGTGGAAATTAGATACAGGTTTGAGTAACCTTTAGCTTCCTCACTACACTTAAAGATTATTTTATCCCCTGCACAAGGTAAAATATTCTCACTTGAAATGGTTGTCACTGTTTGGCAGATTACAGGGGAAGCTGCTTGTTCAGTCTTGAGCTGCTCTTGTTCTCTGCCTGCGAGGAGCTATTTGCCACACCTGCTTCAAAGTGGGAATGAGATTTACAGCCTCCATCTTCCTTGTTATTTCTACAAACATGCACTGAATGGCCAGCTTTTGTTGTCATGATGAGCTACAAACATTTCTTTAATATGCTTGTAGGATGCAGATACTCTTATAATTCAATTCAGGGGGCCTTTGGCTTTGGTTTTGATTTAGAGTATATTCTGTAAATTTGGGTTGCTAGCTATATAAATAATCTATTTTGCCCCCTTTTAAATTATTGTTTACTAAAATCAAGGCTTTTAAGTTACAAAACTATACTTGAGGAAAGCAGTTATGCCAAGGGACCTATGAAAATGTCGAGTCTTCTCTGCTTGGGGGCTTGTATTTCATAAATGGGCTCTAGTGTGTTGACATTTCAGTGTAGGATCTCCCTGCTGCCCTTGGGTGAGGCTGCAGGCTCTTGGCACATCCCCCCAACACATCATCGGTGAGATCCAGCAGACTTCTGTTGCTGGTCGATCTTCTTGGCCATGTATTTTGTCTGTGCAAACTCACTACAGCTCTTCAGCCTCTAGTCTATCTGCCACTCTGCAGTCTCTTTTCTGTGTATAGGAGCCTGTTTTGCAACTAGGTGAAGAGTTTGTATTGTTTTCCTTCAAAATGAATGCTTTTCCAGTTTCGTTTCCTTTGCTTTCTTGTTGCTGACTGCAGTCGGTTGCGGCTGTAGTACAGTTCCCTGTAATTTCCGATGGCACAGCTTTTCTACGTAGAAAGAAGCTATTTGCTTTGTTTTGCAGCCATCTGTGGGGAAATATCTCACTGTTATCATACACATATAGTCTGGATTTTGTTTTCCTTACACTACTTGTGGCCTTTTCAAGAATGTTCTTGTTTGTGTAAGCAGAACTGAGCCATCAATTTGGCACTATTTACCTGTTGTGCTCCTATATGCAATGTGTTAAGTGACACAAAAATAAATATGCAAAATAATGAGATTTATCACCTAGAGTTTGATGTAAAGAATGCTTTAATTATTCTAGTTGGTGTAGAATTACTGTAAAAATTAAATGCTTGAAAGAATGAAAGATACAAACTTTAGAAAGTATATGGCATTGAATTAATAATTGAATAAAATATTATTTAATCTCTGCCTCAGGGTCAGAATTTGATATTCCTAATAACACTGATTAAGAGCTGCCTTTAGGGAAGCTGTAGAATGAAGTACTGTTCAATGTAAGGAAGAATTGTAGAACACTTCCCCGAGATAGTAAATGTAAGCAAGAATTGCTCAGGTGTTAATCTGACATACAGTTACATTGTTTTAGGGGAATCTGTCTGTCTTTCAGTTTCTAGATGGAGGAAAAGTCCAGCAAAGCACTCAGACTGTCTGCCATTTTCTGAAGGATTGCCAATAATTATGTCCCTCTTTTGAAATGATCTACAAGTAATTCAAATTGATGAGGATGTGAGATGTGCCAAATGATTTGGCAAAATATCAGGTACCTCTGAACATGGCGGCTCCTGCTGACCTGCTATATAAAATGACACAATGTGGTGTGACTGACACTGCATAACATTAAGCAGCATGTAGGAAATTGGAAAATGCAGTGTTTTCAAGGCCAAGGTGCTGAAGAAAAATGCATTTTTGATGGATGCCTACTTAAAAAAAATCTTGCTGTTTGTGAAATGTCGTTTTGGTCTTTTGCATTATTGGAGGACAGAGAATGGATTTTATATCTGGATATTAGCCTTGGCCCTGATCAGCTAAAAGATGCTGTTGGAGATATTGTGAAAGATTGTAAATTGCTGGATAAACAGCTGGATCTGTGTAAGGTCTGTTTTTTTAATATGGAGGGAGAAGGAAGTGAAATTTCTTGACTGAATCAAAACCTGAAAGAAAAACATCATGCTGTTATCCAAGACTGGGACTCTCTCTTGGTTTCAGAGTTTTGTGCTGAAATTTAAAGAATAATCTCCAAGCAGTGAGGTTTAAATATTCTCCATTATTTGTTATTACCTTGCCCACACACTGATGTCCCTGCCATGAGCCCAGCTGTTCTCAGAGCGAGGGGACACGGGGTGTCGGTCTGGGCTACAGAGACATGGATGTGCTGGTTCGCAAGGGAAGAGCATTTCCCAGTTATTCCAAAGCAAAGGCTCACCTGTGAATAGAGGCTGATGGAGATGATTTGCCAGCTTGCCAGAATGTGCTAAAAATTGCTTAATTGTCTCTGTAAAATGTCTCTGAAATTTTTTTGTGTTTTTATCCTTGTTGGGGTTAGAGTACAGGAAAGGGACGAGTAGAAGCTGCATAGCTAATGGGATCTTACACACTTGGGTTCAGATTAAGAGCCTGTGGAAACGGATGGAAATTTTGGACCAAAAGCTTAAAATTTTAAGACTAACAGCCCTGTCATACAAGGAATTAAAATGGCTGAGTGTAGTATTCATATACTCTACAGCTAATTTAATTTGTGTTTCTAAGAATTTTCATTTTTCGGTAGTGCAAAGAAATACATTTTTTTGGTGTGGTGGAGATTTTTCATAGTTTTGTTGGAGCAAAACACTGAGCAAGTTGCAAGTACTTCAGGAGAAATTCAGGAAGCATTAGTTCAGAAACAGTCACGAGTGTCTTTTCAACACTTGTTTAGGGCTATGGTGATTTACATGCCAGTGATATTTCACTTCTGTGCTGTTTCAGTTGCCTTTCTTGAGAAGTGAGACTGGAGCTGAGCCTCTCTCCTGTGCTCACCTGTCACTTTCAGTACTTTCATAGGTATCCTGCTGAATTTTGTGTGTTATAACTTGAGGTCTGAGTAGAGCACCAAATGAAAAGGAAATTGTACCTTGTTCTTATTCCCTGGGAAAGGAGGATAGTCTACATTTCAGTTTAGCTCAGTGAGATTAGACTATTGCACAAGAGATTCCTTAGGGGAATGGGAGCAGTTGAAATATTATAAATGAGATGGGAAGGGATACTGTCATCTACATCAAAAAAAACGCCCTACTTTGGCAGGGAGAACAGAAGTGAAGTATGTGATAGCAGTTCACTGGTATTATCTATCTCTTATTTCTCTGATTGGATGCCTGAGCTAGAAGCTCTAAAGGGCTGTCTGAACCGTGTCATACATGTGAGAACACTCAGGGCATTAGATAAAGGCAGTTCATTAGGTAAAGCAAAAACTGAATGCACAAGCAAAGGAAAATAAGGAACTCGTTCTCTGCATCCTTTGAAAGGCAGATATTTAGCCATCTTCAGTGAAGATGAGCTCTACCATACATAATGGTTGCTTGGGAATACTAAGTCTGTAATTCCAAACATCTCCCTCTTCTTTCTTTCCACTACCTTCACATGCTGAGCATGGTGCTGTGTGGTAGGGAACATCCCTGTGGTCAGCTGTCCTGGCTGTGCCCCCCTCCCAGCTTTTCCTGCACCCCTGGGCTCCTTGCTTGCAAGGCACCGTGACAAATGGAAAAGGCCTTGACCCTGTGCAAGCCTGGACCAGCAACAGCTCAAACATTCCTGTCATCTTCAACACTCTTTTTGTCACCCATCCAAACCACAGCCACACGAGGTACAGTGACATCATTATGATTTGCTGTACTTTTTATATAACAGCAAGCATTTCCAGTGTCCTTGCCACTGCCTTCCATGATCTCATAGGACAACAGCTCTGGTAGTAGCACTTTTGTTTCTATAAATGTAAAACTTTTAAACTGCTTCACAAAAATCTGGTGCTGTGAAAGATGGTAAGATCAAAGTCATACTGAACCTTCTTTTTGCATATTTTGTGAGTTGTTTTGAGGCACAGAAGTACATGTGTAGTGGAGAATATGAGCCCAAATAAACAGGGAAAAGGAATCATATATCTTATGAGCAGTCTTCAAAAATAGAATACTAATATTTGATGAAAGCCAATCAGTATTACCATAAGGTTTTACGTGTTTGCTTTCCACAGTTACTTCCCTGTTATTCAACACTGTTTTCATCTGCAATTTGGTTTTAAACTTGCAGATTTCCACCTTTCCCATTTTTCATCATTGGCCCAAATTTAACCAAGAAGCTTCTCATAGTTCTGCTGTTTTACTAACATGCCATTTTTACTGAATTATTATTCCTTATTTACTAACCACGCTTTCCTCTTACTGGTTCCAGGAGTATGTTTCTGTGTAGACATTATAACTTTTAGAACTGTAAATGTAATATTTTTCCCTGTGTCTTTTTTTTTTTAATGCAATTCCTCTCCCTCTAAACCAATGTTTGTTACTCTGTGTTTGTAGAAACTCCTCAGGTATATATAAATTACATACAGGTGGATATGATATTAAAGATGACTCTGCATATATTGAAGTCAGTGGGAATAACTCTTGGATGCAGAATTATTCATCCACTTAATTTTTTGCAAGACTGAAACCTAAGATTACAGCAATTATTTTAAGCTTTTGCTTTTGTGTCAGTTAATGTTGAGTGGACTGAAGTTATTTATTTTTTAGGGTGAATAAGTAGTTGGCTTATATTGGCTGGAATATGGGTGGTAAGGGACAATTTTGTAACCAAATGATGTAAATGGACTCAGGTTTTTAGAGTTTTTTCAAGAGAAATTGAGAATTTAATTGATAACTTTTTATTTTTCTTCCAGCTTATATTTTTTAATGTGGCTACAGTGCAGTTTTCTATTTGATTGTAAAGAGATAACCACGTTTGAAAGCTGCTTGCCAGATTCCACCAGGGAACTTGCTCATCAGGCTTTTTGTCCAGTCAGCGTGGTTTCAAGTGTCACGAGTGCCAGAAAGCCTGAGTTCAGTCTCATTTCCAAGAAGTACAAAGTACTACAAAGCCTTTTATTTTCTGACACGAGCAAATGGAAAAGTTCAGTTTAGTCTGTAACCCATATCTTTATGAAGTCATTAAGTGGGAAGGGAAGAGCTCTGAGCTGCGCCGTTCTAGATGGGGCACGTAGGTAGTGCTGTTACCTCTGAGAGCTGGCTCTGAGTATCTGCCTGCAGGGCTGTGGGTGAGAGCTGCCTGCACTGCCAAGGTGTCTCCTGGTGCTGATCTTCATTGTCTTGAAGGAAGAGCTGGAACAACAACTGCCTCACATCCATATTGCTGTGGGGCAGTGTCATTAATATGGAAACTGTTGGTTTAGTCTTATCATGGACCCTTCTTGCTCATTCGTTCAGCAACACAGTGAAGATATATACAGACTCTGTGCCTCCCAGCAGGGCCTTGCAGGAGCTGGAAATACAAGTGCAGACGAAGTATGAAATGCCCAAAGCAGGATCATGTTAGCTTACAAAAATTAAACCATCATCTATGGTAATCATAGGTGTAAACAAAATTAATTTATTTTTCAATTTGGACAACAAAGAATTTACTACTTTTTATTGTCCAGGTTGGAACAACACTTGAGTTAATTTTCTTTCTTTTCAGTTCTCATTAGCCCATAGTAATGATGGATTCCTGCCAAGCAATAAACAGTGCCATTCTCAATTGCTTTTGGACTTATTTTTTTTCTTACACTGATATAAACAGTGAAGGTAATTTTAGTTTTAATTTTTACTTTGTTCATGCTTAGTGATCTTGGCCAGCCAAAGCCTTATGTCCCATTTAATTCTGAGGCAAGACTGGGCTCAGTCATGCCTGTGAAAACTTGTCAGTTTTCCAGCCATTCATGTTCACAGCCAAGGAGTAGGAAAAATGTCTGCAGCTGAACGCTGCTCCTCCCCCGGATTGCTTTTGTCTCTTGTTTTGAGTCCTCTCCTCATGCAACGTGCTTTGGCTGTGACGTAGTGCAAACTCCAGAGAGGCTTTCTCCCTTCGAAGTCATTACTGCCTATTATATTCTTCCTGCCTCAAGAGCTGTTCTAATTATATAAAGAGAACTGGCTTTTCATATAAATAGACTTACAAATCACAGCGTGCATAAACTTTCATATGAAAGAAACTAAGTTTCTGTCACTTGGTGTTAATTTCCACTGTGCACTTTCTGTATGAAAGGGATTCAGGGTTTTGGTTTTGTACAGCTAGATTCTTTTAGTAGTTATAGTTCTGTTTTTTCCAGTCAGAGAATGGATATGATATAGTCATGCTGAAATGCCAAAATAGTCATTGCTGGTTTATAGTTGTTGCAGAATTTGTTCTTTGAATGATATATTTTAGCTTCCTTAAGAATTCAAGGAATACTTTCTTTATTAATATACTACTACATAAAAGGAGTAAATGGAAAATTTAAATTGCCATTGAATGTCTGTGGAAGAACAGGCATTTCTGAACAACATATTATTTTAGCTGCGATGTAGAAGAACATTCTTTCCAGCTGGGAAGAATGTTAATGATGCCAATTACCCACTTTGACAATGAATGAGGAAGGCTGGAATGCAGGGTTCTTTTTTCTGAGGATGATGTGACTGCATGAGTGATGTTCCAGTAACTGTCAGTAAGATCCACATTATAGAGCTGATTTTTAAACAATGTGACTCACTCCCCTTTATTCTATCTTTGAAATGGAAGTGTTAGAAGGTCAGATCATGTATCCATTGTGGGGGGAGGGAATCCATAAATGATGCAGATTCACTTAAACGGTGTGACAAGTGGCAGGAGACAATACTGGCAGTAAGGGTATTCCGAGGAATAGGCATTGGTTTGTGGTGTTGGCAATGGCACTTGCTCTTGGCAGCAGGATTGTGCCAGAAGTTCCCAGCAGTGGGGAGGTGCATGGTCTCCCCCAGATGACCAAGAGACTGGAAGAATTGCTGTGGCATGAGCTCGTCAAAGGCTGCAGTGTTGGCGTTGATGGTGTAGCCTCTAAAGTGAGTAACTTATCCTCCTGCAACTGTCTTTTGGTAAAGTGGATAAATCAAACACTAAATAGGAGACTGCAATGACATTCAAGAATAAAATAACAGATCTTGAGACTCCTTACATGTAGAAAAGCTCTGCTGAATGGCACGGAAGTTTTGCTTGTGGAAACCAGTGAAGATCCATTGTGTTAAAATATACTGACTTTAAACACAAAATATAACCTGTGTTCCATGTGAGATTATAGACTTTTTTGTAGTCTCCTGCCTGCTGAGAGGAAAGTAAAACCCCCCCTGACTGCAGAAAGTGGCAGAGGATTGGGAAAAGGCATGAGAGTAGAAATTGATTTTCCACGTGGGATGAGCAGTTTGAGAGAAGCTTGAACACGAAATGTAGAGGAAGGAAGTAGTGGATGTCTCACTGCTCTCACACTGGTTATGCACACAACACTGCATTTCAATTTAGAAAGAGTATGTTAGCGTGGGCTGCACTGATCAAATTAAAAACAGAAACCATAGAAATGTACTGTAAAACTTCTGCTTGATTAAACATTGTCTCTTATTCCCCAGCCTGCTCACTGCCAGGACAGTGTATTACAAATTGAGAGTTTGAGAGCTCCCATCCACTGTTCCTCTGCTGAAAACCTCCCTGACAAATTCTTCCCCTGAGTGAGAGTTCACCAGCAAATTCCAGTAATGCTCTGGGTAGTTGGTGTGTCATGTAAAGTTCTCTCTTAACCCCTGAACTCTGCTGTTTCTAATTTCAGCTGAACATGTGTGACAGGCCAGGGCTGTGGCTTATGAAACCAGCTGTTCTGTGCTAGCCCTGCAGCTGTGCTAGGCCACCAGGCACTGGCTCTCATTCCTTTTGTAAAGAAAATGTTTGTTCATGTACTCTCATCTTGGAATGACAGGATTATGATGGAGACACGGCATGATTTGCATAAACTTTCCTTTCTTTTGTTTCTATGTTTGTTACAAATGTGTGTATGGCACAATTTGGAGAAGTGGTTCCATAATAATGCAGTGATTCACTTTAAAGCCAATCTTCTGGCTACTGTTTATGTCTAGCTGTGGCAGAAACTTAGCCATTAAAAAGAAAAAAAAAGGAAGAGGACAGATGTTTTGCTTTTCTGTCTAGATCTGGTCAAATTACTCCAGTTTTGCAGTAGTTTTTTACAAATCTGTGGTTTCTATTATTGGCATAGATTTGCTGTTGGAGACATTTGTCTGACCTTTCTGTTTAAAGACCATCAGGATTCCAAGCTTATTACTTAGATTTGATAACTAGAGGTATTAAGTTATATTTGGACATCGTAACACAATTAAGTTCCACAATTACTTGCATTTCTTTTTATTCTTAAGTTATCTATAGCTTTGCTGCTTTCTATGCAAATAAAAAATAAAAGAATTGGGTTTTTTTTCTGCATCTTTTTCTTAATTCCTCCTGGCTTTTGGCTGAATTGAGTTTAATAAGTAACTGTATTCTTTTGGAGATAGCTTTTTTTCTTATTCTAGCTCATGACTCAGCTGTATTTCCAAAGCTTGCATTCAGTGCTCGTACTCCCCCCTCCTTCTGGAAGTGAAGAATATTTAAAGGAGAGATTTCAAAATACATTTTTAGTTCAGTAGCTTTGAATGCTGAGCTTTAATTGGCATGGCCAAATTCAAGTTCATAGTATCCAAGCATACAGAAGTGACTCACTCTTAGCTAAAATTGCACATACCAGATATGGCATGTCTAGATGCTATTTAAAATGGCACTTATTAAGCTACTCTGTGCTACCTATTGCTAGTTTAACAGTCCTACTGCCCTCCCTGTTTAAATATGCTGCTTATTTAGTTTTATTAGTCAGAGATGTTCACCTGTTTTCTGCCTTGGACATGAGTGTATTGTTTTGCATGGAGGCAGGCAGTGAGGTGGGCCCCTCCACCTGGTGGGGGATCTAGAAATGCTTGAAGAGAATTTTGGTTTTGATTTTTGTTTGTTTTGTTTTGTTTGTTTGGGGCTTGATTGTGTGCTTGGGTCTGTTTGGTTGGTTTTTTAAAAATTTACTTTTATGCAAAGTCAGGTGGTTTTGTCTTTTATTTTTTAAATTGTCAGTCTTAGAGATGAAAAATATTACAGGCTTAGGAAGAAGACCATAAGTGGTTTCTAGCTCTGATTTCTCTTAGGCCTTCATTTTTATGGTACACACTGTCTGCAGAAGAAAAATTTATAAAACCCTCAAAAAATGAAACAAAAAGCAAAGAACAAAACAACAGCCCTGTAGAAATCAAGTACTTGCTGATGCATATGTTGTTTGTAGTCTGATTTGAGCGCTGCATGTTTTTCTGAGTCTTCAGATGCCTGTTAAGGTCATAAGTAATAGAGAGAAAGGAAAAGGCTGTACTGAAGCTGTTTCAGTTTTCCTCCATGTAATCATGTAATAAGTGAAGAATGGAAACAGGACAGCAGGGCACAATACTGAAACTAGAAAATAATGCAGAAAGGATTTCAGTGTTAGTATAAAAGAAGGAAGCAGCAAAATGAAGCAGTTGTGCTGCTCTATAAGAGGAGTTAATGCTGACCTGCAAGAAAGGTGTGAGGACCTAAGGATCTCAGAATCCTGACTTGTCTTTGCAGCAGAGAGGAGTTGAGTGATAGTGTGGTTTCTCTCCCCACTGCTTGCAAATTGGTTCCCTTCCACTTCTTACACATTCATGTTTTGGTTTTTTTCTGGAAACAGCTTCTCTGTTCTGCTTGCCTTGCATTGCTCTGCCCTGGGTGGCTGATGTTCTCTGTAGAAAAACTTAAAGCTGCTCTTCTTATTTAATCTTTGCAAATGTGTAGCAAGAATCTATGAAGTTTTCTGTTTTAAAATACAAGCATCCCTTGAAACTTTTTGTAAGTATAGATAGAGTGAATTTGAAATCTTGTACCAGATCAATTACCTCTTTCTTTGTCTATTTAATGGTAACTTTCTTTAAATAATATGCTGTGACATCTTTATTATCCTTTAGTGATGAGGACAGTGAGCACAATAATAATTTTAAGCCTCAGTAGGTTAATGGAGTTAGGCTTGTCACCATACATTATAAAAGCAATCAAAAGTGTTTTTAATGAGCTTCATTGAGTGTGAATCCCAGCTTTATACAGCTCAAACTAGAATGACCCCTAAAGCAGAGAATGTCGTACTGTTTTAGAAACCCAGTAGAGGAGGAATTTTCATTTCTGTCACCAAACACAGGCAGTTTGACTGTAGCACTGAGTAGTACTGCTTGTGTAGATAAAAGAGAAATTAAATGGAGTGATATTTGTGGGCATATTTTTCTTGGCCACATTTTTTCCTGTCTGTTTTTGTCATGACTTAAACTATGTCTGAAAGGAAATAAATAGAGTAAATCAAGGATTTTTTTTGTTTTTCCAGGACTCAGATCCTATGTGGTCAACTCAGGCCAAAGAGAATCTATAAACATTGTTAAACAGTAGTGACAATAGACCCTGTCCTCCAATATTCATGATAGTCCAAAAAAAATTCTGCTATTTTAAATTGTGAAAATCGCCTTAATGGGCCTGTTAATTTTGGTTGCTTTATATCAAGTCCTACTTTGCTCTCCTTAGGATATTTATAAATGATCCTGGAGGAATGGCATGCACAGTATTTAATGTATTATGCCTACATTGCAGCTACCAGAGTGCAGGTGTATATAACAGTGCTGGGGTTGGTTGGAGAAATACACAATCCTGTAGTGCCTAGGTATCTATAGATTTCAAAGTTTTAATCTGGTGACTTCCCCAAGGTAAAGGATTTTGAACTATTTGCCCAGACTTACTAGACCCTTTTTCCTGCTTCAGGATGAGGCACCTGTTTGTTTGCCTAAACTCTGTTACCGGACTTGGTGATGTCTATACCATGCCAATTTGCCTTTCTCTGTGAGGTCTTATAATGATTCAACTTATTTTTTTCCTATCCATCTAACCTAAAATATAAAACTAGTCCATCTGTGGAGAGGGAGGAGAGAAAGAGCTTACTGAAATAACTTGCCTTATCTAGTGACAAGCAATGAGACTTAGGGGAACAAATCACCATTGAGTAGACATTCTTTGATGCTGCTTGCCGTTGCTCTTAAGGCATTAATCCTTCCTGTTTGTGCTGTGTTGTCTCTGAAGAATTTTCAGACTAATTCAATATATTTTGGTTCTAGATTTGTAATTATAGCATTGCAGTTGCATATAGGTGTGGAGATGGTTGAATTGTTATTCTACTGTAATTGGGGTAATAAAGTCCCTTTCTTTCAAAGTCCTTTCCTGAGATGGTTATAATTTTATGAATAACTTATTTGTCTCAAAACCTAGTATTACCTGTGTTTCACAAAATGACATTTTAAAAATGAATTCTATTCTATTCTATGCTATTTGGGATATCATGACTCTGAAAACTTGTGCATAGAGAAAATGATTAAAAAACTCTCTTTATACTACACTAAGATCATCACTTGTATAACAGTTCAAATTTTACATGTAGATAGTAGATTTACTTTGCTCAAATTTCATGTGACT
Organism: Pardalotus punctatus; assembly: GCA_013400915.1. Classification (NCBI taxonomy): domain Eukaryota; kingdom Metazoa; phylum Chordata; class Aves; order Passeriformes; family Pardalotidae; genus Pardalotus; species Pardalotus punctatus. The sequence continues at coordinate 566,850 of VZTX01026194.1, read as the reverse complement.
GGTGCAGAGGCTGATGTATGGATTTAGATCTCAGGTTTGGACCATGAGCTCTGGAGCTCAGCAGATCTGAAATGACTTGAAGTCGCAAGTTAGAAGATAATGCTTTTCTGCATATTTAATTTCTAATTCAGTTTGGGTGAACGTATTTGCTTGTCAATCAGTCCCTGAAAAGTCTTCAGATCTCACTGTTTACAGTGTTATTCTCTGTTCTGCAGATGCCAATGATCTGTTATCCACATTCCTGCTAACAGCCTTCTCTGTTCCATGGTTGTTTTTTTTTCCCTTTTCTCAAATGCCAACTACTCTTTCTCTCAGATTTTCCAGTTAATTAACTTAATTAGGTTAAATCATGGTCTTGCAGGCAGTGATACTGAGGAACCTTTTCTTGGCAGTTCTTTTTCTCTTGAGCAGTTCCGGTGCTTGTTCTTCCTGCTTCCCACCACTTGTTTTCAATGATGTAGCACATTGTAACAAGATTCATGTAAGTCAAAGAATCTCTCTTGCCTTTTTTAAAACACCAAGCAATTAATTCATTGTTCAGCTTCATGGAGCAGCCCCACAAATGGTCCCTTTTGCACAACTGGAAGGTGGCAGCAAGTGGGTGGGTGGACAGGAGCTCAAGGCTAGCAGGGAAGGGGGAAAGGAAAGACCTGAGCTACCCCTGCTGCTAAAGGGGAGAAGTCCTTATCCTCTGTTTTCCTCAGAACTTCTGAGGGGAGGCATCCCAGAGCTTGGAGCTTTTTCAAGTGTTTTCAGATGGTTTAGTGCTAAACACTCTGCTCTCCCCCTTCAAAGAAACACCCCCCCCCCCCAATCAAACCAGAAGAACCAAACCTTGCTTTACAGAGCTTGCAGAACTTCCTTCACTTTATTCAGCATTGTGTTCTAGTCTGAGTGGAACTGCCTTAAATGTCACCACAGCATTGTACCTTGACTTGCTTGCAGTTATGCCATACACTTGGGAAAATTTCCATCAGTGCCACTCTTGATTTAAGCATCCCCCTTCTCTGTGCTGGTGGCCCTGGGGAATCATCATGGCATGGGATGATGCCTTGCTCACATGGTGGCATGGTGAACACGTGCAGGTCAATTTCTTTGATGCATGGCACAACTAAGGGGATAATAAGAAGGTAGAAGGGCAGCACTCATATTGGCACTGCCACTGGAATCCATGCTCTTAGAATGACACTTGTAGATGGTTCTTTCTTGGCCTACTTGGCCTCCCCAGGAATTCTGTTTCTTCAGTTGTTTTAAAGGAATAGCTTCATAGAATGCTTAACATAAAATAACAAAATTGATCACTTTTGCCTGGTGAAGTTGGAAGTTTGATTTTCCATTGATCTTCCTTTCCATTTTACTGTTCTAAAACTGCTGTTTGGGTGTAGGGGTAGGTCCATGTTATGAGACTGAGTCTCCCTTCCTCTCCTGAATAATAGCCCTGGTATGCGTTGCTCCAGGCAATGCTCTGGTGTGTGCCTAAGGATAGCAACAGCCTTTTGAGATTTCTGTGTTTTGTTTAGAGGCTTGTGTAGGCTATCCTAATGAGGGTTGATGAAAAGCACTCCTCCTTGAAAGTAGCTGTGGGAAATTTGAAGGAAATCAATAGGAATTGTCCCCTACAAAAAGGGCATAGGTGACATAGGTAGCCAGTTCAGGGTTTGTTCTATGGTGTTATGTCTTCCTGTAAAGCACTGCACTGATGTCAATCAAAATGAGACAAAAGACAGCAAATAACTGTTTTGGCATGAAAGATGTGAACAAAAACATGTGTCTACCGTTTTTGTTCCAAGTACTGGCTTCAGCAAGTTTGTTCCAATCTCTTTAAATCCCTACAATATGGGTGGGATTGAAGTTAAAAACCATATTGCTTAACAAGATTACAGTGGTATTTACCCTCATTACCTGGGCTCTGTCAATGTGACTGTGTCACCAAGTCATCAGCGCGTTTGACTATACCGCACTGAGACTAATTACACTGTGGTACAGCCATTGGAAGCCATAAAAAGGAGCTGTTTCTCAGAAGCTTTTAATGGTAGCTGTGCTTTGTGACTTTCTGGATGAGCACTGATTGAGTACAAGATATGCTTGTTTGCAGATGCAAAGCCACAAACCTTTATTGGTATTTTATGTTTTATGATTGGGGTGAGAGAGCACTGAGTATATTTTTTTTCTTCCCTCTTTCACTTTTCTAATGTGAACCTTGAAGTCACTCTAGTTGTGCAAAACCCCAACCATTTAGTTCTGAAGGGCAATTTAGAAACCTAAATATTTCTTCTGCTTGCTTTCAAATTCTTAAGCCTTTGTTTGCTTTGTCCATGGCCCTCATATATATGATTTTGTCTGAAATAATGTCTTTGTTACATAATTGCACTTTAAAAACAAGGCAAAATATGGATGAGTTTTTGGGGAATTTTATTTGTAACTCCTCTCCTTTTTTGCCATATGGTTAATAACTTTTTATGCATAGCTGTGGCCTCGGCTTAATTGAAAGATTCCTCTGACATCCTTGCACTCACACCTGCTTTCCAAGGCTGAATTCAACTTTGTGTTTTGTAATTTGGTTTCTCTTTGGGAGAAAAAGTTAAGGGGCTTGAACCAATAAAGTCCATCAGATTTAGGGATGAGCTGTTAGACACTGTTCCTCCAGCTGCCTGTCTCTGCCCTGTCAGCTGGGGCTAAGCCAGCACACAGCTGGCAGCACAAACTGGGTCTGCAGGCGAGCCCCCCTTGCTCTGGTGCTTTGCTGGCAGTGTGTGGCCAGGCCAGGCTCTGACGGGCAGTGCAGCTGCTGGGAGGGGAGCTGCAGACAGTGATGTCTGTAACTACCTCAGCATCACTTGGTTTTATCTTTGGTAGTCCTGGCTTTGCTTTACCATTTGCCTCTTTCAGTCTGCCCTTGAAAATAGTATGCAGCAAAGTAACAGAGAGAACAAACTTTGATCTTAATTTTTTATATGAAGAAATAGTGTTCAGTATTTTTAATTCATACATTTAGTAATAGTGCCCTAGAATTTCTTTTTTAAGTGAAGAATTTAGTGTTTATTTCATTGTATATGAATTTTTCTCTATCAAAGGCAGTGACGAATAAACACTGCTTTAGAAAAAACACTCATTCTTTTCCAGTTCATATAAAGTTTTATATGAACTAATTTTTATCCGCATTGTCTTGTGAATATCATACCTCATTTTCATTGGATGTATTTTGAAAGGTTTTTCAGTCTCTGGATAATCTCTGGAGTCTTTTGTTCTTGAAGCATTATTCTTTCTCATCTATATCTTTGCTTTATACGCACTGACATCCTAATCCTGCCAGATCAGAGATTTCTAATTTTGTTCTTGCAGAGCATTTAAGTACTAATGGCTTCATAGCAGCAGAGCTAAAGAGCTGGCACCTTTTAGTTTAGACCTGCAGAACAAGGACTTCTGATTTGTACAGAGCTGAGCAAATTCTTCCTGTCAAGGGATCTGCAGGAGTAGTGCTGGTTTATAAGTATGGTAACCAGCAATGGATTGGTCCTTAAGAGTCTCCTAGTGTGCCCTGTTATGTGGTATCATGCTTACACTGGCAAATCTTCCCTCAGCAAAGCTCAGGACAGCTCACCCCAGCTGAACTTTTGTTTCCCTCCTCCTTTCCCATCTCTGTTACCTCACAGGCAGCTGGCTACAGGCTGGAGCTGCATGTGTGCTCTCCATGGGAAAGGCGATGGTGTAAAATATGGGGTTTAAATACTTTAACTCTGAAACCTGTGTGAGTTTTATCACTCATTGATCACTCCAGCCATATCCATATTCAGTGAATTTCGAGGTTTTGCTGCAGGATTGTCCAGCCTCAATCTCACAGTGTAATTTCACTTTGTCTGTATTACTAGTGTTTCTCAAGATAGTTCTAGGAACCTTCTCAAAATTAGCCTCCTTGCTCCCTTTATTTTTATATTTCTCTCTTTTTTCTTTTTCACTCTCTTTATATGCATCCTGCATGCATGCTTGTGTGAGCAGGATCTGATATCACCAAGTGCTGTATAAGGTGGTGATACATCTTTATTAGATTAATGTATTTTCACCACAGGTTTTAAGAACTCAGTTGAATCCATTTGAAAAGACAATGACTTGTATATATAACTAACAGAGGGCAGTCTTCAAGCATATTTTTATTACAAATTTTGCCATCTTGTATAATAGAAATAATATATTATACTAAATATGAATACTTCATCCCAAATCATTGCAGACAAATGTGTGTGTGAATATTATTTGACATATAATTGTTTCTTTTGCTTGTGGACTTTGAGATGAGAATTAGGAATGTTTCTTCATATGGCTAATCACCTAAATCCACAGGATCTAATTTATGTGCCTGAGTATGGATTCAGCAGTCTAGTTTTAAACATCTGCTTTTGACTGTACTGATCTTTAGCATTCTTTTCTTATTTTAATGAGAAATTTAACCTTTTAGTTGTTACTTCGTTTCAATTGGGCTCATTTTAAAAGGAAATGGTTGCACAATTTCATGCAAACAATTATTTTTCTTCATATTCTCTCTGAAACCAAAATAATGGCATGTGAATGTCTGCTTTTTTATTTTTTTGGCCACTGGACCAGATAAAAAATAGTCAAAATCTGTTAATGTTATTTTGTTCAGCTTTAAGTAGTTTTCCACTCTCCTTTTCACTCAGCAGAAAAAACCAGACCCATCTGACCCAGAGCCAAGAGTAACAGTAATGCCTCTTCTGTCTTCTCTGTTCTCTTCCTTCTCTCACAGAAAAAAAAAAATCAATATTTTTCTTTATTATTTGGTAAGCCCAAACAAGTTAAGGCCCTGCATCAAATATTTTTTGACCCCTTTAACATTTTTGAAGTATGATAACATATTTAGTGTTGATAATGTGACGAATAGTTGACTAATGTCATGCCTGTAGAAGTTTCCGTTGCCTTTCTTGGTGGCTGGAAATGCTGCCAGAATGCCTGAGTAATCACTGGAACAGCTATTGGGCTGCAGATGAAGTCAATATTTGCTTGTGCTTCAAGTTGTGGTTATGTTTGTGTGGGAGCTTAAAACAGAGTCAATAAATGATATGAAGCCATCTTTATGTGGAACATGGTAGTAACTAAGGCACTGTTAGAAGCACTGTATTGTAATAGTACACAAGAAATATGCTCCTTGCTTTCTTCTAAAACATGGCACTCAACTAAATATGAATTTACACGATTTTCACTTTAATAGTTAATGCTAGTGAAGTCTCAAGGGTTTAAAGAGGTAAAAAAAAAGCCCAAATACGCCTATATGTTAATGCAAGAATAAAAACTTACTGTTCTAGCTCAATAAATCTGACCAGAAAAATCTTTTTGCCTTGTTTTTTTTTTTTTTTTCCAGATACCTTTTTTCTATTATTTTCTCTTCATTTTTGCATTAAAAGAGCAATTAAAAATATGTGCTGGGGTGCAACAAAGGAAAAACTCTTGAGGTGTATTTGGATTCTAGCTTATGGTCTTCTAGATTTCACTTCTGGAGAGGATATTAGGGATGAGGTGGCTGGAAGGGTCACATGTTCAATGCTCATTCCTGCTGCTGGCAAAAGGAAAAAAGCAGGACTTTTTGATATTTTAATTGCACATTGAAGTAAAATGGTGGAGGGGAGGAGGGAGGGAACAGACTCAGTATATACTGCAACACAAATTTGCATACATATGAGATTTCTGGTGTACGAACAGCAGCTTTCACAGCCATCTGTTCTTTTGTTGGGGCTGCAGCAACTTGCATCAGTTTCAAATATTCACTTATGTGGGCTAAACATGTTTAATAAGCCCCTGCTGAAACCATAGGTTACAGGAAGTCAATCCGTATTGTTACTAGGCAAATCTGGATTATTATGGTGGTGTACATCCAATCAGCAGGCTTTTGTCCATGCTTTTTTATGGGGAAGATTGTGGCTGTTTTGACATGTTTATCTGCTTGTATTGGCATATTTAGAGATCAGGGAGTTTTATTGCAGGGAGAGGAGGAGTTCTGCTGTAGCTGGGGTCAACAGCTCTGCCCTTTTAAATGGGTAAAAATCTAGGGGGGCAGCAGAGGTTGACAACATGATGTGATATTTCTTTAAAAAAGAAAAATGGGTTTGAGAAGGATACAATCAAAATATCTCTCAAACTCAACCTCTGAAACTCTGGTGCTGTCCAATAGCTGACTTGGACTCTCCAGTCCTTAGACGAGGAGTCTGCAGTTGTCTCTTACGTGCCAGTCAGCCCTATGGCAAGAGGGTTATGGAGCAAACATCTGGATCTAGTGCTCTCTAATGCACTCTGCATCCCTTCAGATAAAATCCATCTCTTTCCTTGTTCCTATAAATTAATATTAGGGAAGGATTTAGCCCAGATCCTCTCTTACTGAATTTTACCGAATCCCTCAAGCAAAACATTCAAAACACAAAAGACTGTTAGAATGCTGGAAGGTAACTTGTGTTGGCTTTGATTATTCTCTATGGAATAGGCAAGGATGGGCCCTTTGGCTTCACTAAAATTATGCTTCTTTTTGTTTTGTGTGTCTGTACTGTGTGTTGCCACCACCCCCTTTTAGATCCCTGTTACATTTCTCATTCTGAAAATGTAAAATATTCAGGCAGAAAACCTAAATTGAATGTTACTTTCTGGGGGAGTACTCTTTAACATATTTTCTCTTCAGACCTTTACTCTGGGCTAACATAGGAATGGGAAGATAATAATTTTATATTTAGTTGGTGTTAACTTTATCCCAATTTCTGATTTTCCCTAGTTACCTCACAGATTTCAGAGTGTCTGTCTGTAACTGTGAATGTGTTGTCAGGAGTTGCTAACGAGCACGTATAAGTGTGAAAACTAAAGTATCAATATTTTTAATCAAACTCACTCCTAAATTATCATAGGATGTGAATGAATAAGTATCTAGTTTGCCATTACAATTTTTCCAATGGTGTCCCTGTTGGAGAGAACTATGACCACCCTGTGACCCAGTGACCAAGATCTGGCTACAGCAGGTGTTTAAGTGCCTAAAATACAGCAAAAAGAATGAGTTGCAGAACTCAAACAAGGGAAGAATTCTTTAGAGATGAAAAATGTCAGGCTTATATTTTTTCCTAAGCTTGTATTTATAAGTTTCTGAATATGACATTGTCTTTTAAACCTCCTACCATAGTTTTCTTAAAAGTGCTTAATCTAAGGAGTGTAAAGCATTACTCCATGACTGGTTGTTCATTTAAGACAGATCTGAAGAAGGTATAAATGTAGTTGCCTTGCTTGCAGACATATCAGCAATAAATGGTACCTTAAAACAGGAGAAGCTCCTAATCAAAATAAATGGTATGGTGAAAGTTTGTTTCAGATTAAAATCAACATCTATGAAAGGACTAATAAATCCATGATTAAACGAGAATCTTTCAATCACACGCAGTCAAGCCTTGTGTAGCTGCTGAAAATCTACATGGTGAATCCAAACTATTTTGACTATTTGTACTCTTCAGGATTTAGTCACCATATCAGACTTAATACTTTGTGAATCCAGTTAAAACAAAATTAATTTCTCCCACTCCTGAAATTATGAAGATGATAGTTTGACATAGTTTGTAGGAAAGTATAGCTAATGATTGCATTTGATGAGAGTGACTTTATGTCCTTTATTTCAAAGGTTCCATCAGAGTAGGGGGCAGTTTCTAGACTTAAGTATAGAAGTTCACAAATTTGAAATTGCTGGATTAATGCAGTCTATCTTAACTCAGTTATCCAGTAGCTGTATGGGCATATCCAGTGTGGTGAAGACCTTCAACCACACTGGATATGCCCACACTGGTTTTGAAAGAAGTTTTCAATTTATTCTTGGTTGCCAAAGATTTTTTGTATACTTGCTGTCTCCACACAACTGATCAGACCTCAGTGGAGGTTTTTGGCTGTGTAACTCTTAGAAAATCAGTCAAAAGCAAATAAATTGATTTGTTGCATTGGCAACTCATTTCATTTCATGAGGTGTTAAAAAGAAAGCTGGTGCTCTTGAACACCTGCCTGAAGCAGCTGGAATAAACAGGCAAACCCAAAGATGTTTGAGTAGTCTTTGAAAGGGATTTGGAAGAGTAAGTATTTACAATAAATATTTCAGTTTTAAGATAGCATCAAAAAATTATGTGTATGTGGCTGATTTGTATTTAATCATGAAGCAAGACAAAGTCACACTGATGAACAAGCAGTTGTACACGCACAATTTAAGCCTGTAGGTCATGGGAACTGGAGATTTTAGGCTTTGGGATTAATCTGATTTTGTGTTCTAATTTGCATATTAATGAATATGCACCATCATTTGCATATATGACATGATCTCTAACATCAGGTCTTAGCCTAACAACATATTTCCTCAGCAAGAAGCCAACTGACTGTGTTTTAATCTTACAAATGCTGGAAGCCAATGCACTAGAATTAGATAAAATCTGTACTGTGAGTAACTCAAGGAAAGTGACCCTGCCACCTTTCAGTCTGTAAAAGCTGTTTGTAATTTCTTGGAATGACTCCCTTCCCACAGAGATAATATTTGGAGATAATACGGAAGGTTAGCACTCCTACATATCTTAGGTCAATGCTCTTTTGTAGCTGGACGTCCTTCTGTGCTCTCTGTAGCTCAAATCCTGGAGCAAATTGGACCAATAACTTTGTTCAGTGGTTCTCTAGAAAACCTTGTGTTTAGGTCCCTTTGGGAAGAGGATGGTTCACTCCCAAGAGCCATCATGTTACGGTGTTTCCTTTAAAGCAGTGACAAATCCCCTTTTCTGTCTGTTCCCAGTTGCCCAAGCGCAGGTTGCAGAGGCCTGTGTGCACAGGCTGTGCCTGGAGCTGCCGGGAGGAGGGCTGAGAGCAGCAGTGAAGGGCTGCCCGCAGATGGGATGGGATGAGGGACAACGACCTGGAGCAGGAACAGGGGGGACTGTGTGCTCAGAGGAGCCTGTGTCTGGCACAGCTGGGAGACACGATCCCACCACCAGACTGGTCGACTTTTGTGTGGGATTCATGGTTTGGGAATACTGAAGAAGTGGCTGTGCCTCTCTTCATTTTTGCGTTAGGTCCTTTTCCCAAAACACTGTCCTTATTTATCACAATAGAATTTCCTTGCTTTTCACAATCTATTATAACTAGAGAAATTCCGTCCTGCTTTGGTCCAGTCTCCATAGACTGGCTTCCCTGGGTTCTTACTGTTTGTTCTTCCGACTGTTCTTATTGGTGTTTGGCTGCAGTCTTTTTTCTGAGCTTCTGCTCCAGTAGGGTTTAAGAGATGCTGGATGGAAGATGAACATACCACAGATTTTCCAGGTCTCAGAAAGAGACCATGTGCAGAGTTACAAAAGATCTCTAGAATAGAATTATTCTGATTAATTCAGGACTTTTATTATTGCATTTTTATAGTGTTTCAAAGTGCCTGAAATAAAAGGCTAGGCAGTGGCTGCTACCCTGCTTCTAGAAAAAGCAAGCAGGAGGAGGAGTTAGAAAGGAAAAGCACAATTAAAGCCTTTGGTTTAAGTCATGAGAAGTTTAGATGGAAATAAAGGATGTTTCTTGGTACCTTATCTGACACAGGAAGAAATGTGAGATGCAAAAAATTATATGCAAAATGTGAGGAATATGACTGACATGAATACTTGTATTGTTTGGCTGGTGTCTTGCAGAGGCATGTTTTTATTTTTTTTCTGTTTGTCTGTTTGTTTTATTTTTGTTCATTGTGTCAAGGAAGTCTGGAATATTAATGTTTTCTGTGAGATAATGAACAGCTGCTCAAGGCTTATTTTCTTGGCTTTTCTAATGAGATTATTGTTTTGTTAGATCTTTTAGTCCCTGCAGAGTTGACAAGAGGTGAAGTTTCATTGTTAAAGTTTGTTTAGGAGCTTTAGACATGACCTAGGATTCTACTTAGGTATAATAACCATGGAGCAAAAGCACAGATGCTACATCCCCTTCTGCTCACCTCCAAATGTTTTGTATGTCAATAGTGCCTTCCTTCCCCCTTCCTGAAACAGGAACTCTGGTTGTAGTTCTAGTAATTTCTGGTTAGGGTTCATTGCTACAGCTCTTTTCTGCACAGGGAAGTTTATAGACTGTCCTGGCACAACTCTTGATAACGGAAGTTGCTGTTTCTGCTTTGGGTAATATTCAGCTGATTTAGTGAAGTACTTAACTCATAAGTGTGCAACAGATCAAACCCAAGCATTAAGGTCTGGTTTTGTGGGTTTTTTCCCATTCTGTTCTGGGGTTTTCTCCCACTCCCTTCATTCCCTCTCTTGGAAAGTGGTGCCCAGCCCCTGGCTTTACTCAGTTGCTGACAGCAGTGGAATGATGAAGCCTTTTCAGAGCCAGCAGAACCATGGGTTGTAGTCAGATGCTTCTCACTGGAGCTTTATTTGCTGTAACAAATATATTTGGGTCCCCTCATCAAAAGGTCAGGCTTTTATTTATTGGCAACCTAATCCTAATTGCCAGGCTAAAAGAACCCTCCACATTCTGGAGGACTGAGTCTGAACTTGGTATGTTTTGACTAGAAGAATGTTAAAGTTGCTGCAAGTTTTAGGATTCTGGCACATCCTGATATCTCATGTTTCTTTTATTATTTCTATGAACTCAAACAATATAAAATACCCTCATTTAGTAGCGAATAATAGGAAATAAATCTTTATTGTTGTCAGATAAATATGTTCCAAGAGAAACACAAATATTCTTCCTAGCCTACTGAGATATTTGATAAAATGTTTCCTCAGTATGTCTCTTTGCATGAGTCCATATTTAATTGTCTGATCTGCTGAGGATCCAGCCAGAAAGGGGGAAAACAGAAATGCATTATATATTCTTCATTAGCTAAGGTGCTGAACTATCTTTCAGTAGAATTTGTAGTAATGTTCCATCAGTCTAGCCTTTGTTCCATCAGTCTAGCCTTTGTTTTTGAAACTATTGAAAGCTTGTGAGCAGGACCATGCCTATTTCCCATGGCAGCAAATTGTGTTAAAATTAATGGTCACATTATACTTCAGAAGAAGATTGATACCATTTTTTTAAGGTAGGATATTGTGTTTAGACCCACACAGCATCACTTGTAATTTAAGTGATGGGCCTGCCTGGTGCCTCATTAAAGACCTTTTGTACTGGAAGATGGCAGAAAATGGCAACATATGAAATAACATAGGCATCACTGAATAAGACAATTTTCTAGAATGCTTGAAATTGGACTAAATGTGCTGTCTGTGAGGGACAGATACCAAGACTCATTGCAATGGGCTGTGTCAAAAATAGGCTGAGTGATGGGACCTGAACTGGCAGATGTACTGAAAGATATAATATACTTATTGTTTAATCATGTGGATAGAGCAGAAGATAGAAACATTGAGAATAAGAAGATTACAGTAAGAGCTACTGCTTAATCTGAGCAATAGCCTCTGAGGCTTCTTAATCTACTAGGGGAATTGTATAGATGCAGTAAGTCTGACAAGACAAATAAAAGAATAAAGAATGTTGTAACGAAGTGAAATTCTAGATTTTAATTTCTGTTATTCTACAAGGGATTGAGGAAAGGGAAATAAAAAGAGGAAAGTAAAAAATGTGCCCTACATTACTGCTGTTTGTGATGTAAGAAACAGATGAATGAGTCTAAGATGGGCCATTTTTTGCTTTTGGAAGCATTAATTGCAGGCTTGGAATCCCCAGCCTTGACTGAGGAGTCAAGAGGGCTGTGCTGCTGATTGACACAGTTTGTGGTCAAATATTGCCATGGAGTCAAAAAGCCTCAGCTAGGTCTGAGGAAAACGTGGTGAATACCTGTCCCTGTCTACAGGGCTTGTGGTTTAAAAGTGTGCAAGACATTAAAGGATGTAAAGAGCTGCTTGAGGGGTGTATGGCTGCTGCCCCTAATGCCGTGTGTTGGGTAGGCAGGATTGAGGTAGCTCCGTTGTAATCAATGGGAATTATGTGGGATGGGTGGGAGTGGAAAAAAGTTGAGGGGAAAAAGCTGTAGGTCTTAACATGCCCATCTTAATAATGTTCAAATGTAAATACACTTCTGAAGCTGGGTTTTTCAACGAGCATGCTTGTGTGGGAGTATATCAATATTACACTTGTGGCCACAGAAACCAGGACAAATAAATGCAAATAAATGTCATTAATCTACTGGTAGGTAGAGGGACCTCAGATAAAGCTTTTCTTTATGTACTGCAAGAATACATTGCTTATTGTAATGTGTTTGGAAAGTCATAAATCAGTATAATTTGTACAATCTAGAGAATCATATCAGCTATTTATTATTGCTAACATAAGTCAGTAGTGTTGGAATCTGTGTAAAGTAAACAGACTGCTTTCCCTGACTCATCTGTCATTCAGTTGTTGAATAGCATGATAACTTAAACAATTCCAGCAACTTTTAAATGTTCTAGGAAACATCTAAATTACATCAGTAGGAAAGGTATTTTAGGAAATTTAATTAGATACCAAAGCATGCAGGTGCTTGTAATTTAATTGCTGAGAAAGGAGGGATTGCTAAACATTAGCAACTTTATTTTTATTCATCAGCTTTTGCTTAATGCACACTGTTTCCATGAATGCTAAGTAGTGGAATTTTTAGCAGAATTGTTAATGAACACTGCAATAGACAGTTAAAAACTATAAATGCTTTAAAATCTCCTAAAATCTCTAGTATGTATATGATACAGTAATATAAATTCTTCTTCATGTTATTATAAAGATCCTGGATGGGATAGAAATCTTTCCAAGTCCAGAAAATCTTGTGCCTTGTATGAGTTTCTGCAATGTTGAAGACTTGTAAATCATAAGCATTCAAACAATATAGGCCCAAAAAAAATTAAAAAAAAAAAAATCACTTCTACTACGCTTGGTACATGTTTTAAAAATTTCAGCTTCAACTTCTCTTTTGCTTTTAATTCCTCTCTATCCTATGTTCTTATCATCATCTTCCTGTCATCTCTCCTTACCCTGTGTCTCTGCATTGTTCAGGGTTTGTACCCACAAAAGCCTGTCTTGATTTGCTTCTGGAGGAAGTGGTGTGAGGAAGCATGACTATCATGGGGAACCACAGGAACTTAGGAAGTGTCATCCTTCAGTGGCTGTTGAAAGAGATGGCCAGAAGTCATCTTTGTAATTACAGCAAACATTCATAGAAGCTGATAACTTTTATTTCTCCTACATGTCTTTGTTTGTAAAGTGAGGACCTCAGAGTTGTTGCATTGAGTGTATTGCTTTCTGGATTGTAGCCACTTCCCTACCAAGAGTACCTTCAGGACTCATTCTTTAAGGTCTAAAAAATGAACCTAAAATATGTTTAATTAAAGCTCATGGAACTAATGATTTCATCTGCCCTTTCCTTTCCCCCTACTGTCACAAACAATGTGGGAATATCTTCCCCAGGAGGGCTAACACCAGTTTGTTGGTTCACTTACTGCCATTCTGACTTGCCTGAATTTGATGCTTTCAGTACAAATCCATTATCCCTGCCAGAGAGTGCCCCAGGAACATGCAGAAAGCAGCAGAACAGGAATATTGTTGTATTTCACAGTTAAATGTAGTCAGACTCCATTCATCCTGAGAGGAATTGTTCTGATTGTGCTATTTGGACAGTCATTTTAGAACATAAAAGTGTTTCTGTGTTGAAAGATGAGAGGAAGATTATATTAATGAAAGATAGTTCAAGGTCAGTTCACTGCCCAAGCGTTTTGTGACTAAATGATTACTGAAAAATACTGTTAAAAGCTTTCCAAATCACCCATCTCACTGGAGTTGGTGTGTCTGAGGGGCTCTGTGGGTGTTCATGCTTGGCCAGCTTTGCAAATACAGTTCCTTTAAAAATCCACCTATTTTCTCTAAGTGTCCTTTTGATATCCAAGAGTTTCACAGTAATGGTGATCCCTCTACCATTTCCTCCTCCCTCCCAGTAATCCCATAATGTTCCAGGGAGTATTTTTGGTGACAATTAACTATATGAAAATATCAGAGGAGAGGTTTTCAGTTTCAAAACTATGGTACAAGTGAAAAAAATTATTTATTTTCATATTATTTTTCTTTTAATTTTGTGATGCCTCTTTAAAATTAGAACTAGAATGAAAAATGAACTAATAAGGAATGATTAACTATTAAGTGCCGTTAATCCTAAACTGCTTTGCTATCTGTATTAGGCTTATTACATTAAAATACACAAAATATTTTTATTTCAGGACAAATTATATGAAAGAACAATAGATAATGTATAAAAAAAACCCCTCAATTATCTGGATACAAGACACGGAATAATTGCTATGAAAGCAGCAACAGAATCATTAATTTTCTGATTGGTTTGGCTTGTCAGTTCTTGGTGTTTATACAACTAATTCAGAAAAAAGTAAACTCCATGGGATTATGATATTCAAAACAGGCTTTGAACCTCTAATCATGCAGACATTTAAATGTTTATCTCCAAGTAATGGGAGCAGTCAACATAGTGCAGGAAATTCTGTGGCCTATGCTATGATCAGAGTCAAGTCATCTGTGGTTGTTAGCCTTATTACTTAAATCAGATATGAATAATCATGTGCTTATGTTAGTAGGGGCAAAATGAAGCCAGATGATTTAAATTGGGTTTTTGTATGTTGAGAATCATTGAGATTACAAAAAACTCTTTAAAATTCTCAATAAATTTATGTATAAAAATCTTATTTATAAATAAATATATAAAAATTATTTTATTTTGGTATATTATTTTTATTTCCAAATGAGATGTAGGTAGAGGATCTGGACAGGCAGATGTAATTCCTGGGACATCAATACACTTTTGCAAGTTAATTCTGTAATTGTTTTGTGGAGCTGGGCTTGGTAACATTTTATCATAAAGAAACTTTTCCCACCCTTATCTTAAGGCTCTTGCATAGTGTATTGTGATACAGAAATGGGAAACCCTTGGTTTGCTTTAATTTGTTACTGAATTCACATAAGAAATCCCCAAAACAATGAACAAGGAATAAGTGCGTGCCAGTTTTCATTCTGATCTGATCTGCTTTGAATTCCTGTCTAAATACTGATGCTCGGTGGAGAGTCATGCCCATCAGCTGTGCAAGAAATGTACAGTTATAAAGTGCACCTGTTGTACCCTGTCTGTTCCCTCTGCCTTTGTGGGAAAAAAATTGTTCATCTATGACTGTTTTCATGGAAAACTGTACAGCTGGTAAGATCAATCTTTCCTGTCAACTATTCAATTTCTACATCTTTGTGCTGCACAGAGTTGAATTGTTTAGCTTGGTAACTCAAGTGCTTCTTTTTGCTTTGTTTAATTTTACTGGTTTTATTTTTTTTTTTTGGCAGGGGCACAGGGATGTCTTTGTTTTTGTTGGGCTTTTGTTTTGTTTTGTTTGGAGGTTATTTGTTGTCTTTGGTGATGATACTTCTGTGGAAAAGTCCAGTTCAAAGCTACATCTTTAAAGCCATGAAAAATATTTTTGCAAAAGGTTCTGAAACATATATATCACGCTATATTTAAACCCAAATAAGTATCGATCAGTGGAATCTACAGTGCCTGCTTTGTAAACACAGTGTCAGGGTGGCTAAACTGGCAAAGATTTGTTGTTTTCTTAGACCACAGAGAATTATATCAGTGAAGATCCCATTTGTTTATGTCTTAGACAAAACCAATGGAATATTTCCCACATCCCACAGAAGACCTTATTGGTAGATAAGACTTGATAAGCCATAAGCAAAACGCATGTAATCAGCTCCCAGGAACATTCCAGTCATTTAGTGCCCCTAATCAGGGTTTATGGTTCAGTGAGAGGAGTGTGAAGGTTACTAAAGCCATTGTGAAATAAAGAAGAATGGAGATAGTTAAAGCACATTTGTAGTCATTTGTGATATGTGATTTTGCAATTAACTTGTGCTGTTTTCTATTTATGATCACAAAAAGCACACTGATTCGGTAATATTGATTGGCACATAGCAAATTAAATCTATTTACCTAATCTTCTTAATAGTCTCTGCATTAAATGGGGGAAAAGACAGCTGAATATAAGAAGGTAAATCAAAGCAGCTGCCTGCTTCCATTTGTGACATATAGAATTCTAGACTGCAAGGGGTGTTTCACTGCTGGAAAACTTATTTCATAAGGCAACCTAAGGAGACACTGTGAGAGAAAATCTCTTGTTCATTAGAAAATAGCTTTAAAAATACTGCCATAAAAAATCCCAGAAAATTACTGGTTGGAGTAAGATGAATTAAGATTTACATCATAGTTAAGTCTCATTAAGTTTCATTATGTTTTTTATGTACTTACTGAAGATTTATATGAGCCATTAACTTACATGTTGCAATTCTATGAAGATGCATCCGTCTGAAAAGAAAAATGGTTATTTTTTGGGTCGGCTTAATGCCAGTTTATATGTGGCACATATTCAAGGCTTTTATAATTCTTTGTGCTCTAATCATGTCCCAGGTTCTATTCCTTACTGTACAGTTAAGCTGATAAAATTGTTCTTAAGATGTTTCTAGCTAAGATACTTTCAGCAGATTAAAATGAATAAGCAGGATGAACATCTGTTTAAGTGTACAAAAACGCCTATATTCAGCAGGCATCTCCTGCAGTCCCCTTGGAAGATTTCTGCTCAGTGAATTTTAACATTTCTAGTTAGAGATGATACCTATTATCATCATTGTATGGTTATGTATAATAAGGTCATTATCCACAGAAGTTCTCCTGCATCTAGATGTGTCAGAGGAAAAGGAAAAGCATGTATGTGGCCTTGTACTCTAATTGCTCCAAACTAGGAAAAGCAACATGAATATTCTGGGAAATGCATCCATAAAAATAAATCTTAAAGATAAAACTTTGGTAGTTATTATAGGATCATCTGTGCCAATGATTGGAAATGAGGTGTACCCCAAAACCACATTTGGGGTAGAGATTTTACCCTTGAGGTTGAACAAGGGTTTTCAGAATACCTGGGGAACAGAGGGATTTGTGAACACTAGAATTTCAGGATTGACTTAATGAAGATTTAACAAGCAGGTTTTTTTTTGTTTTTTTTTTTTGCTTTTTGAAGAGAATGTTTGTTTTTTGCTTGTGGATGGAACAACTGCAGTTTGGATTATTCACAAGTTATATAATGTAGGTTTTTTTCTGTCTGGTAGAAGATGGCATGTTGCTTCCCACTTCTCTAACCACTGGTCTGAGATTTTATTTTTTCACATGTAATAATTGATTAAGTGGCCTTTTTTACTTTTCTTTTGTTTCACATTATTCCTAGCAGAAAGCTCATGTGTTAGTTGTGTTTGGGAAATGCTAATATTTCCCAGAAACAGAGATCTGCTTTTTCTGGAAATTACTAGGAATTGTTTGAGTGTGGATGTGCAGCAGCCTCCTGTACATCCTGTACCTGAAGTATCCCAGTTTTCATAGCTGGTCAAACAGGTCTCATCCATTATTACTGAGGACCATACAGTATCTGTTTGGAAAGATCTCAGAAAAGCTTCTATGACAATTCATCCATTTCTTCTGAAAATAACACTACCACGACCTGTTTGTGTAGGATTGAAGATGAGAAAGTTGGACCGCTAAAGCTGATCCCTTCAATAAAATTTCATTTAGAAACTGAAGCTGAAAACTGGGCTCAAGGAGTGGTTCCTGAGAACTGAAACAGCGGCAATAACATCTTTTGGGTTGATGTTGATGACTTTCACCTCAGAGCAGATGGGAACAAGGTCAGGATACCCTAAGTGCTCAGTAAGGGATACTTTTGAGTGTAGAGCTGTACAAGAGTTGGGAACTTTAGAGTACTGACTGTTTATATCTGGAGAGAAGAATGACAGAAAAAAGTGTCTTCCTGCACTGCTTCTCTTTCTTTTTCCAGCTGATCAATCCCAAAAACTTTAGGAAGGTTATTTCTTGGATAGCATTAGATTTACTCTCTTAAATTCCTTCTCTGAGAAGGGCATGGCACATGCTTCCCTGAGCAGCTGCAGAAGGGAAGGAAGGGTTTTCTATGCTTTTGGAAAACATTAAAATGCACTCAACCACTTTTAATTCTGAACTTTTCTATTCTGTCTGCTTTTAGTTATTGGCATAACATTCCCTGGCTGATCTGCTGCTGCTTGGAAAAGGTGTGGGTCTCTTTCCAACCACCAAGAAGCACTTGAAACAATTACGGCTTTACCTGATTTTGTGATACTCTCTGGTCAGAATGTAGGTGCAAGAGCAAGGAAATTGATGATAGGGGAGCAGGGAATTTTAATGCACTCAAGTTAAGCAGATGAATAGCTGTCTCTGGAAAAGCTGGCCCATGCCCAGAGCATTATGCAGTATAAAAAGAAGGTCATCCTACTCAGCAGGTTTTGCAGTTACTTAGAGAAGACCCCTCCCTGCTCCATGCTAGTGAAAACTAACACAGCCCCTTTTACTGTCTCAAGGCTGATCAGTCAGCCTGCAATTACTCATTTTTCTCTTCAAGCTACTTTCATAAATTGATTGAGGGGAGAGGACACACTAAGAGCAACAGTAGGGAAAACATTTTAAGAAAATGCATTTCCGAACGTAAATGAAACCATTTTGGAAAAGTCGATTAAAATGGACTTTTTCAACAAAAATGAGACCTTAACTTTAGTTAGTTTCTTTAAATTTAGGGTTCTTTCTTACTGTATAGCACATTGACCTTTTATATTTATTCACTTTAAAACACATGTGTCTATACATGTATAATTTAGACCTCATTTGTTCTGGAGAGTCTAATTGTCTTATGGTCATGCGATTAAGCAAACATTTTTTCTGAAGTGTATGTAATTTATATTTTAATAGAATGAAGCTTTGTAATGTTTTGGGAGTCTAGAAAACTTTTTACTTTGAGAATTATTTAATCTCTTGGCTTCACATGTCTGATAAGCCACACTTTTTAAATGCACATTTTTTGTTCATGTGCTAGAAAAAAGTGGCAAAGGAGCCATCACAAACTGGAAAATTTTGAAATAATGCATGAAAAATACAACTTTCTGGTCACTGCTCTTCTTTTAAAGCATGGTTAGTTTATTCTGTCTACTAATTTATTCTCCATGGTGCCAAAAACCTTCACGCAACTGGACAATATCTGAGCTGCTTTGCTGTGGTGGTTCTGTATCTGCAGAACATGATCATTGAAATGGTGCCCTGGCTTTGGTACGTTCCTCAAATAATAGCATACTGTAACTGAGCTGAGGTAGGCTTGACGTGTGAAGTACCTGATGGCAACTTGAGAATCTATTGGTAGCACAGCCCACTACAGGTATCATAAAATAGTGTTTTGCACCATCTGGGAACAGCTTTGTTCTTCTGGAGGTGCCTGACACGGCTGTTAAAGCACAGGGTATTCATCCAATCACTGCAAGGAACCAGATAATTGCAGGCACAATGAAAATGTCAGTTGAACCAGTACAGAAATTCTTCTATTCCAGAAGGGTGTAGAACTTCTAAGTATAAACAAATACCTGCTGGTATTTAAGGTTACAATGAGTTATATATTTGCTGCTCCCTGAATTAAAAGGCATAATTTTGCACAATTTTCTTTGAGAATGAAGGTATTTTAGCTTTCAGACCTTTAGTTCCTTCTGAATTTTGCTTGGCCTCTTTTCTGACCTAGGAAAAAATTGAAGTTGATCTGAAAAATGCTGAAGTATTTGCTCAGAGGTTGCAAAGAGCTAAGTACATCCAAAAAGAGAACTGTTTCACTTTATTGTGATGTTATTTTTTCACACTAACCTTGGAGGACTTGGTGCAGTATCTCTCTCAAAGCCCTCACCATGACTGACCCTATGCCAATAACTGTGCAGCTGATTAATCTGGATAACCGTTTTGTATTTACACTTTGCAAAGTATGCAAAAAGCTGACAGGAGCACATGCAATATCCCCCACCCCCATGAGATAGGTGTTATCAAGAAAGGTGCTGGAAACAAACATATAAGTTGAGTTGGAAGGGAGTGGTGTGGGGAGGGAGAGGGATTTTATGTAGGTTAATTTTAGACCAGGGAATCCAGTTTCCTTACACTGACCTCTAGATGAGGATGATGATGGCAGACACTATTCACAAAACCATAATCTGAATCTTAACAGGAGGATCCTGTCCCTTTATCCACTGAGTGTGTTGAAACCATATATCTGTTAACATACTTGGATTGAAGTAGGGCCTTGTTAATACTGCCATGCTGCTCCTTCCATTTTAGGAAGCATAAATAGAGCCTGTCCTGTTACATGAGATCAAACAAAAGCTTAGACATATAGATAAAATGTATGGGGCAACTTACCTCTGAATAGTCTGGATCTCATTGTCAAGGTGTGATATCATTTATACAGAAAAAGTGGAAAAAATTAATTTTACTTCTCCCCCCCCCCCATGGTAGCTAGAAAATACTGTCTTGGAGTTTTAGAAACCTGCTTTGTTTTCAGTGATAACTAAGCATCCAGAACCTAAATAGCCATCTTTGTGCAGCCAAATCCAAATCGGCATTGTATTAAATCCTTTTCTCTGTGTGGCTGCTTTAAGATGATCCTGCCACACAGAGCTGTTGCCTGTACGGAGCTGCACTGTGTGTTCTACTACGTACAGGATCTTCATGGCACTGTACCACTGAGTATATAGTCAGAAGTTTTAAATTATAGCAACACTTTATGAGAACTTAAATAGAGTCACTTTTTAATATACAACTATTAAAATGACTCTCATCAACTGAAATTTCAATATTCATGCAATTATTAAAAGTTACTCATCCTTATCCTCCATAAAAACTTTAAATGAGACAACACAGGCATTCTTTGGCAAGGCATGGGATAAGTTTGTGTATTTGCTGCTTAGACCTTTCTTCCCCAAAGGTGCTGACCTTGACTTTTTAGACCTTTTCTAAATAAGCCATATCCATAAGCCCCAGAATTTAGGCCTGTCTTCATCAATGGGGCATCTGTTATCTGTGTCAATATTGTGAATTGAACCCAGACAAACACACATCTGTCACCTGAGCTGGTTACAGTTTATTTAAGTGTTTTAGAATACATGGGAAATAATTCCGTCTGTACTACAATAGTCAACTGTGTAGCAGGGAAAACAATGTTCTAATCAGCTTCCTGGGTTAATTATAACCTTGGCAATCATGAAACTCAAGGGCCAATGGGGGAAGGGGTATCACTGGGATTGTTGATTGGACATAGAGGTTTTTTTTCCTGAAGGTGGTTGGACACCGTGTGGTCACTTCAAAGACTCCTGTGCAGCTGTCAGGTGGTGCAACCTCTTTGGGACAAGCCCTCCTGTATTTGTGTGACTCCCTCAGCCGTGTCTCCCAAGGAGCTGCTGTGTTCTGAACAGGGGTCACAAGCAGACTTGTCTTGTGCCCACAACAGGTCTCTCAACACTTAAGAACAAATGCTTCTCTACCTCAGGAAGCCTTGGTCTGTATTGAAAGAACTGGAAGGGAGGATTTCTAGGGTTATTTATATGTAATATCCTGCATTACTTCAATATGTTCTGCTGTTGCTGGTGTGACTTGTGCTCTCTGTCCCTCCCCTGCAAGCCTGCCTTTAAATACAATTCCTGTCCCTTTCAGTCACCTTTTCTCACTGTCAGTAGAAGTGCCCCAGGTCTGGACATAAACATTTCCCTGTGTGAGCATTAGAAACAGCTGAACAGGCTGCCTGCTTTTGTCCAACTAAGTGTGAAGAGCGGTGCCTTCTGTCGGTATTGCTGTGTCCTGAATGTACAGGGCCAGACTCACAATCTTTGGATAGAGCTGCTAAAGTCATCAGTCCATCAAAACCAGGAATTATGTGCAGAGTGAGCAGGTGTGTGTTGTGGTGCTAATCACAGTCATCATTATCTGATAGCTGACACTGAGTGACCTATGGAAATTCACTAGCAAAATTACTTGCTGTTCTGTGAATATCTTTAGTCTGTTTTCCTCTATTTTTCTCAGCTATGAGCTCCATGGCCTGTTTGACAGCGCTGTTGCACAGCATGGAAAATTTCGTCTTTTTTTTGCCACTGATGTGACACTGGCTGGTGGATAGGGTAGTGAAAAGGGAATACAAAAGGAAGCTTCAATAGTCTTGTGTACAGATCATTTGGGAAAAAAAATCCCTTTGTATCAAGTGCATACCTGTGCATATAGGGAGTCATAAATTAATTTTATCGTTAATTTGATTAGAGTAAAAATTGTAGGATTTAACCATAAGAACTGGTTTCAATAAGTTGCAAATGAACAAAGTGGAGTCATTCATTTCCTTTACTGCTCATTAACACATTGTCATGCATGTAGCAGCTTGTTTCTAATTCTTCTAGGATTACTCCAGTTTCTCCAGAGATTTGCCAATGAGTAACAGTAAAGGCAGCTTGGGCAGGTTGCAGTTTGCATCTCACACCAATGCAGCAGCTGTGACAATAGTGTGGACTCCTGGAGCATGCAGAAGTTTGCTCCACCCAGACCAACACTTCTGATGAGCTGGGTTGGCTCTGAGGAGTGAGGGCTTCTTAAAGTTGTGACTGCTCTGTCTGTCACCTCCCCCTTTCTGGAAGTTCATTGACGTGAAGCTCAGCAATATCAGCTGCAAATGTGACTGGAAACTTGGCAGGAGAGAGTCCCCAACCCCGAGTTTCCATGGTAGGTTGCAAACTCCAATTTTCTGTGAGCCAACCCTGGCTGTTGCACAAGCAAATGCAGCTGTGCTTTGTTGACTTCCCCCAGATTTGTCTTTGATACCAAACAAACTGAAGATGAAAAATAACATGCAGACATATTGCAGTGAAACAGAAGTCTAAACTTCTGCTATGGAAGTGCAACAGTTATGACAGGGAAACTAAAACATGAGTTTAGAGCACATGGAGCCAAATATTTCTCTAAGATGCTGCAGCTGTGCAGAGAGTGACACAGTTAAGGAGAACTTAAATTCTTTTAGTGGACTTTCCAAAACTGGCCTTAACAGTAATTTCAAAGAGAGAGTACTGGAAATCCAGTTCTTGTCTCCTTGTGCACGGGCTGATGACTGTTAAAGACATTTCTCACTTTTTGAAAACAGGGCTTCTGTATTTACCCACTACTAGTTTTTTTTCCCTATAAACTGAACAGCCTCTGCTTTGCAAACCCTCATTAAGTTGTATCTCTATTGTGTAGTAACTAGCATGTTCCCTTCTTCCTGAATGCCTCAAATAGTGGGCACAGAGCTATAAAACCCAAGAAATGTTCCTTGTTCACAAGTCCATAAATTAATTATTTCCCCCTCACACTCAGCTTTCATGGATGCTGCATGTAACTCACTCAAGGCAGAGTCAGTATCAGAGTGCATTAGTCAAATGAATTCCACCTTTTGCTTTAGCTCCTGAGGTCAAAAATACAGCATTTCTGTTGAAATGTGTAACACACCAGTGTTTGTGTTCTGGTTGTGGTTATCTCCCTTTGCACAGCCTGGAGTAGAACATGCTAATAGTTACATTTATAAAATGTAGCTGTAACTGCAATAAGTGGTAGGGAAAGGCAATTTTCCTGATAGACTGTGTTCTTAGCCCAGATTAATGGCTAGCTCAATGTACTGTTTACCCTTCTCTTATCCACAATTTCTGTCTCAAGCTGAGAGCATATTCTCTTGCAGCACTCACTCAGCAGCATGTCACTTTTGGAGGTGGATGTGATTTAGCAGCCTCTTGGTGAAGAGCATCTTATTAGCTGGAGATTTGGATAGCAAATAGTTTGGGGAAGGAGGGTGTGCTGCAGAATTTTCTTTCCATTTTTAAAGAATATTTTGTATATGCAAAGCAATAGAACGCCTGACAATTTGAAACAGAAATGGGAAGGGCTACCAGGAAAGAAATAAAAAGAGAAGGTAAACAGAAAGAGGGGAACAGCAACTGTTTGGTGTAGCCTTTAAGTGTCAAGCAGCTGCTGGTAGAGGTTCTCAAGCTTGTGCTCTTCAACATGCTTAGAACAAAACCAAGCAGGATTCAGCAGGCAAGACTGGGAAATAAGGAACAGTGCCTGTTAAGAGAAGCAGTTGCTTTTTCTTATGGAAATGACTCTTCAGATTAACATGTGATTGGGAATTGAATCCGGGTTTCCTGGGTCTAGTCTGCTGCCTAGTCCACAAATTACAAGTAGTTGTTTGGAAACTACAGTTTCCAACAAGTCTGCAGTTAGACTTCGGAAAAATCATTAGAATAATTTCCAGTATTGTCACTCTAGGACCAGACTTTAGATTTGTTTCATTTTGCTGTGATTAGAATCAAGTAAGTGTGAAATTCTGTAGAGTGAATTCAAACTTATTCCTGTTCATAACTAATTAAGGTTTACTTCCTTAATACCTGACAAGTTGGAACCATGTTGAGATCAAAATAACAGGGAAGAAAACCAAAAAACTAATGACTACAATTCTACTGGTTGGATAGAGACAGTCATAGACAGTCATAGACCTGTGAAAGCCTGTGATTAAATTGAGGCTTGTGCCTCTGTTTAATCTGCTGCCATGGCTGTCCTTGCTGTAGTGCTCTCCAGGCATTCAATCCTTGTCTTGTTAAGTGTTTGTTCTGATCTTTGTTTTCTGTTCCTGCTCTTAAGCTTTTTTAATTCTTTCCACCCTTTAGGGTCACCAGCATTGACCAGGGGGACTGAAAAGAAAACATTACTGTTCTTGAGAACAAAGGCTGGATGAAATTATGGCTCTTCCCTGCCCTGATGTTCATTAGGCAATGCATGATGTACACTGATGTTATGGTGTGAACCCATAGGGATGTGTGGAGAATAAAGGCTCCAATACCTGGAATCCTGAGGTGCTACATGCAAATTCCCAGTGCACAGGCTCAGGTTTTTGTGCCTGAGTCACTGTGTCATTGAAAATAATTTTCTCTCCTGATTGCAGAGAGAGGGATATTAGAGAAAAAAACAAACCTTTTAATGTTTGATACCTCTTTGGTGCAGGTGTCTTTTGTGCGGCCCAGGGGACGCAAAAAATGTGACCATTCTTAAAGGTCCCAGTGTCAGGAAGCCACAAGGTTAGAATGAAGTATAATATAACATAGGAATTGAATATTTATATAATTCTGCTTTCACTTGATATACTTGTGGTAGGAAATAGTACTTTAAATTTGGGGCCCAGAACTGCTGCCTTGACTTGGAGAATGAATATATGTATTTAAATGAAGTAAATAGAAAGCCTGAAACATTGCTTCCAAGGAAAAGCAAAATCATCCCACATAGAGTAATCTTTTTGAATTGGCTTAATACCAGGGTCAAGCACAGATGTTTCCATAACTCTCCTGCAAGGGCAAATATGAATGATGATTTATGAATTGTTGCTTCTATACCGCATACACTGGAGTTTCAACAGATTTAACGTAGCCTGGTTGTGAAGTGTTTGTGATCTTAATGTGCAGTCCCTGAAGAGTTACCACATGTGAGTGATGTAGAAATAATAGTCCAAGGAACTGCAGTCAGCCACAGGAAGAAGTTGAAATCACAGCTCTTGTGAGTGGCAATTAAAGGTTTTTAAGTACTTGGGCTAGAGGGCCAAGATCTCATTACTTCTACCTGCTCCATCTTCTGTACGGATATTCTCATGTGGTTACTGTCTTCTCTTGACTGGGTCAAGAGGATTTAGAGCTGCTCTGGTTTGTGCGGGTCTGTCTCACTTCAGAGCCCAGGTTTTTTGACCTTTCTACATCTTGCTGAAATTTTAAAGAAATAGTGTTTGGATTTCAACCCCTTTTTCTCCTTTCTGAGGGTCTTGCTGCTTATGAGGCTGCTGTTAGCACAGAGGATCCTGCAGGAGACAGGCAGTTCTAGCAATGAAAACCTGTTTCCATGTTGCTGTGCTCCTTCCAATATTTTCTTTTTAAATTACATAAAACTATGCTCAAGAAGGTATGGCAGGTATATACATCTCTTCTATTTAGTTTAGCTTCCCAGTTCAATGTGTTTAAAAGCACAAGCAATTCATCATTCACTTGAAGAGAGCTGAATACAACTGTCAGAAAACACACATTTTCCTCCTAAAAATGTGTTAATGTGTGTCTAAATAAGGTGTCTATCTGTCTGTGCATTGTTTATTGTATCACGGTCAGAAACATAATGTTTAGAGTTCCCATCTGGTAGCATTTTCATACGGCTCTTGGTTCAGGCAACTTCTGGTTCAGTTTAGCTAAATGTTTATGTGTCAGTCATAGAATCATCAACTTTTGTGAACAAGTCTGTGAGGGACTTCTGCAAACAATTGGTTTTTTCTCTACAATATATATGACTTTTTAGAAAAATTGTATGAAGAAGGCTTCACTTAGATACCTAGAAATGCATTAGAAAACTGAAATCTATCACTAGGTCTAAATTATTTAGGGTTATGCTCTTTCTCTTTTTTGCTAATACCAGATAAGCTGCTGGTACTTTCTGCATTGTGAGGTAATGCTCTGCTCAAGTGCACGCCAGATCTGGACACAAATCATTGAGTTAGAATAAAGGAAGATCTATAATAGATCTACTTTTGTGGTCTCTTGCCCTGAGCAAGATGAGGAAGAAAAAAGTTCAGCAACTGATCTGTCCCCAAATATAGATGCAAGAGGTTGTTTTTTGTTGCTTTTGTCTTTGGACTTCACTGCTTGAGTCATCGGCTTTTTTGTTTGACAGAATGCACTGGGAGCAGAACAAAGGTGTTGTCAGCAGAATTCCAGATACTGAAAATTAGCGATTGTCAGCTGGTGCTTAAGTTGTGGCTTCCAGTTCCATGTACTGCACAGTAGGATGGTGCATATGGTATCAGTGCATTTCTTTTTTGAACTGCTGTTGGCACTCCTGGGCTGTAACTGCAGTTCAGATGAAAAGGCTGCTGTGTCAAGGATGGTGAGGTCACAATTCTCCCTCCTGTGAGCACCAGAAAGTTTGTATTGTGCCCAATATAGTGCAGCAGCTTCAATAGCAAACCAGCCAGGGACTGTGGTGGGATCAAAATTAACACTTAATTAACAGGAAAAGCTGCTTCCTGCTCATAAATAGCAGTTTGAAGCAAATTAAGTTTGTGCTTCATGGTACTGATTGAAAGGTTTTTAGAATTTGCAGGCAGAACTATTTTGCTCTAGTTGGTGTGTAACTGCCTGCACCTCTGCTTTGTATGCAGCTAATCAGGATTTTGAGTCTCACAGCTACTGCTCCAAGTTTTCTGTGAGCAAAAGAGAGTCAACTGCATATGAAATTTTTATAAAAGTTTTTGGCATGAAGTGAGTTAGAGTACTCTGTTACTGATTAACTGAAAAATCCCAGTTTGAAGTCTTTCTAGTGCATTCCGGATAAATTAGACTCCAATGATTCAGTTTTTAATAAATAAAAAGTTCATTACTTAAGCATTTATAGAAGAAAAAAGAGACACATTTAGACTATTAACACCTACTTTGCTGAACTCTGTTAAAAAGCTTTTTTACCTCACTTGCTTTGGGACCTGATCTTGTGAGAACATAGAGTGCTGATTATGGGCTTTGGGCTTTCTGAAACTTTTTATCTCAGGAGCCAAGCCTCCTGCAGTTAGGATTGGTGAAATACTGTCTTTTTCTTTCCTTTAAAAAAAAAGGATATATTTTAAAATAAAACAAGAGTGATCTTTAACTGAAGCTCACTTTAAACAGAAGTATTATTTAGTCTTAAGAATAATTCAAGTGGGATGCTCCAGAAAGGACAAAAATGGAACTATCATCTGGCAGTGTCATACATGTGTTGGTGTGGCTTTCAGATCCTGGAAAATAGTTATCAGGAGTTTTCATTCCTAACATTTCTCTGAGAATGTATTAATATTTCCCTTTTTAAACCACTTCTACCTAGAAATACTGGCTTTTCTAACTCTGTGTCTGGTGAGGATGTTGATATTTTTGAATAGTGAATACTTTGACCATTTTCAAGCAAAGAGGATTTTTTTTTTTCTTGGCAGACAGTCATGAAGACATTGATTATAACTCTAAAATAGAAGTTTCTACATGATTTCAAACATTGGAAATTGAAGAAAGCAGATAAATTGATTGCTGCTACATAATAATTCCTGTTCTAGAAAAATTGGTATGGTGGGGGAGAAAACACAAGGTAATGACAAGGGAAGAATTACATGATGGGTTAAGGGAACAGTGGGGCAAATAGAGGGTTAACAGTTTGATTTTAATTTTTTTTTTCCAATATGTTCCTCCTACCTTCATCCTCAGCTGAAGTTGGCTGCTTTGCAGGAGAGTGGGTGCTCTCCACTCTCTATACCTGTGTGGCCATTGACTTGGAATTATATTCAATAATATGCAGGTACATTAATGTTAACAGAATTTTTATCACAGAATAAAATAGGCCAAAAGTTTTACCCCATGTATCAAAATGTCTTTTGATGTGTACCCTTGGACAGTGAGCA
The DNA here is from genome assembly GCA_013400915.1 of Pardalotus punctatus. Taxonomy (NCBI): domain Eukaryota; kingdom Metazoa; phylum Chordata; class Aves; order Passeriformes; family Pardalotidae; genus Pardalotus; species Pardalotus punctatus. The sequence continues at coordinate 538,483 of VZTX01026194.1, read as the reverse complement.
GACACTGTAAAGGTCAGGAACATGCTAGAAATTTACCCCAATTTATGGCATTCTAAAGGACCCCAGTGGATTTATGTGTTTGCAATGAGCATTGTATGAATACATGCAAAAATGACAGATGAGTTTTGGATGAATTGATCATTAGGGTATTCATGGGATACAAATGACTGCAAACTTTGTAGCTATGGACTTCAAACAAATACTAGAGAACATTTATGAAAAGCAAATTTTGGACTTGTATTCCCACACAATTTATTTCTGAATCATGCTTGTATTTTTCTTTTTATTTATATAATCTTGTGACTTTTTTCTATGTAATTCCAAATAATATAAATTAATATAACTAAGTTACTAAATGCTAATATAACTTAATGAAATAGTCAGTATTAAAAGTAGTATTAATAGTATAGGATGATTCAGGTTGGAAGGAACTTCAGCCCCACCTCCAGCTGAAAGCAGGGAGAACTGAGGTGAATATTTTACTACTAATGTAGCAATAGAAGCTCTTTGCTCTTGGTAATTAAGTCTCAACTCCAGCTGAGCTTCTGCTTTCCAAACACCAAAACTTCATGCCTGGACAATCTTATGGATTTATATGTACCTCAAGGGGAAAAAAAACTTGTAACACTTTTATTTTTAAAAGTGTAAGATGGCTGTAGAATTAGCTGAGCAGTCAAGAGACTGGATATAGTGGAATTGTTTTAGGAACACTATACAAAAACAGGACCCTGTTTCTTTACCAGTTCTCTTTTTAGTCCTAATATTATTTTTTTCCTGCATTTGATCCTGCAAGGTTCTGAGCTTTCTGACCTGGTTTCAGCAAAATATTATTTTAGGCATGTGAGCAGACCATAAAAGTATAATAAGCCCATTCCGATATTTCAATTTTATGCCTGCCTAGTTTCCTGGATCATACACTGTGCTTACAATTTTCACGATGATTTCCAAATTTCATATTTACATGTGATAGCTAGTCAATGTTTGGTTTTGATGCAACTTTTCTTTTACTCTTGTGTACATCTGGTGATTTAGATGATGCAGCAAATTGTTTCAGGGCTGAAAACTGTTATATATGTGTGCCCTGGTCAGTGACTCACTGATTCTCCAAGCTAAATACTGGGAAACATAAAGTGTTTCACCTCAGTGTCTTACTTTTGGGGCTGCAGGCAGTGTTCCTCACTAAAATCAGGATCTGACCCAGTGTCCTGTTTTCTTTTGGAGCATTGCTCACTTGTGATGTGTCACAGAAATCACATAATGAAATAGCACAGATCCTCTGGGTATTGTTTAAACTAGGCCTACTTGTACTCATCTGGTTGATTTTGGTGTTTAGTTCTGTTGGTTTGTTTCTTTTTTTTTTTTCTTCTTAGCTGCCAAACCATTGCTGAACTTTATGGTTATCAATTTTTTTATGTGTTCTCGTTAAAGTGTATCATTTCTCCAGCCTTCCTAGGCTCCTCACAGAATGCTTTATAAATGTGAACATCTAAATGTTTAACAGCCCAATTTTAACACACTCCATACAGGAGTATGGTATCACTGTAAAATTATTTCCAGATGTCTTCAATACAACAAATAGTGATTTTTTTTCTTATGTTGCTAGCATTGGTGACTGCTTTCAAGTTGTCTTCACCTTTGGCTTCTTTAAATAACACTTTAAAATGCTTTTCAAGGGATTTAAGGATTTTCAGTTAGACTTTATTGGTGTGTTCCTTTTTACTTACATGTTACATCAGTAGTTTTCATCTTGTGCTCCCACAGCTGTTTCCTACCTACCTAAGGTGTCACAGGGACTGGCTCCAGGCTGTCAGGCTGGAGACAGTGGAAGCAACTGGCACTTCCCATACATCCAAATATCTGGAGAGAATTGCCTGAGTCCCTGTGCCCACCCAGCAGTCAGGGGAGAGTGGGCAGCAGGGGTGTGACAAGGAGATGGCAAACCTCACTTGGAAGTCAGATTAGCTCTTGACAGTTCTGGAGGCAGTCAGGTAACCATTTCTTCATCAACAGCAAATAAACAGAATTCTGCCTAAATAGATGAAGCTTTCTGATGCCAGGAGGAGAGGAGAACAGGAACCGTTTGGGAGTCAGGGGTCTGGGTTAGGAACTGTTCCTGACTAATTTTGAGGTGTCCCTGATTTGCCTCCTCTTCTGGGACTGCCAGAAGTCAAAGTTGAGGAGCTGGCCCATGAATCACGTGAAGCACTTTTGTCAGCTTTACTCCAAAAAACACGACCTTACTTAGCAGAGGGGATTTATCTGTCCAGTGCGTGATCTTTCAGTGCTGCAGGTGGAATATGGGGAGTGTTCCCAGTGGGCTGAGATTTCAGCCTTGCCTCTCCATGCACACTCTATAAACTTTGTTGTTTACACCTGTATATTTTCTTTTTTCTCCACAAGGCCTTTGTGTTCATAGAGTTGTTTTTTTTCTGTTCTGTTTGCTTATGCTTGCGTGGTCAAAGGAGTCTCAGTTCGTCAGTGTGATGTTAGATGTAGCAAGGTGGCAGAAATCTGACGATGTTAACAGATAAAGAAATATGTTTTATGCATGTGCCATGGTGGTGTAAGGAATGGGGAATGATGATTACTTGTGACAGAGTGGGTTGAACAGCACCGCCCTTCTGCAGTTCATTTTGCATTTGAAATGTTAATTGCAGGTTACTGGTTTACTGCAAATGCAAAGGGTGTGTGCACCTTCAGTGTAGGTCACAGTGCTACACACGAGCACCTCTGCCCTTCCGCTGCAGGTCTGCCAGGGATCCTCTCTGGGGGCGGCACAGACAGGGTGCACTTGACCTGATCTGCGCAGTTCACTGGAGCCAACATCTGCGGCATGATACCACAGTTCAGGTGTTTCACTTTCCCCTTCATTTTGTCACTTCACTGCTGCCAAAAGACAGTAACAACTGAGTGTGAAATAAACCACTGATTTTGGTTTTTTTTTTTTTTTTCAGTTGTATCCGTTAGATGGTGGTGTGTTGGTTTTTCTGGTTTTTTTTTAATGGTTATTCAGAAGTCACTCAGCAGCTAAAAGGAAAAAGTTTTTAAATATTTAATGTCTGAACTGCTTTGAGACTGAAATAATGCTAGTTTTGTAGCTTTGGGTTAACATAATGGACTATGAAAGGAGGCCAATGTTTATATGATCACTTGAGAGTCAAAATCACACCTAAATCAAGTATGTCAGCAAAAAATGACTTTTGATAAAAATCATGATGATGAAAATATAACATAAATATCATCTATACAGAAATAAAATATGGAGTACAACGAATTTGCCTTTAAGTCAATAGTAATTCAGTAAGATGAGGCTTTGCAGACTGGTGTTCTATTTATTATTTTTCTACTCAAGGATGTGGAAAATTTGAGATAATTTCTTTATTCTTCCTGCTCTATAATGTAATTGGATGTGCTGAGCAAAAGATCATAAATTGTCTTTTTGTCAGTGCTGAGCAACAGATATATAGTAGACTTTCCCACTCTGAAGCAAGAGCTTGGCAACAAAAGTGAATTTACAATTAAAAGAAAAATCAAACAAAAAACTCCTCCATTAAACTTCTGTCAAAGTGGTGTTTAAAATAATTTTCCATTAAATCTTATACTCATGCCTTTTATTTATTTATTTTTAAATTGACTGTTTTTGCTGTTGTTTGGTTGGTTTTTTGGTTATCGTTGTAGAATCCATTCAGCTGATTCTTGAGCTCCTCGTGGAGCAACTCTAAATAAACTCCACATATTTCCTAAACTTTCTCATTCACCATTTCTGCAGGGCCTAATTTTCCTCACCTTACTGTTGGACTTCAAAGAATTTCCATCACCTTTAACGTGAGGAATATGACCCTGTGACAAGGAAATTTTGACGTCTGATTTTAATTTAGTCTTTAATTAATTCTGCTTGGTTAATGCATGTTTTCCAATGACAGAAGACAGTGCAGTTATGCAGAACCAAAATAAAAAATTTTCTGATATTTCAGCAGTTAACTTGCATCTGTAGTGGAAGTGACAGCAGAATATATTCATGAATCACCTCAGTTCCCCCAGACAATGAAATGAGAACGCTACAACTGAACAATTGCCTACAGATAATAAAACCATTATTTCCTTTCAAGCACTTAAATTTCCTTTTGATTAAATAATTCCATGTTGGAGTGCAGTTCACAGGTAGGACATGCTTATGTAAACTCCCTTGATTAGAGCAGCATCCTGAGGAATTTATCACTTCACGATTTTTAGCTCCAGTATGTCGTGGCAAAGAAAAGCTCGCTAAGCAGTGTGCGCATCTAATCCTCCTGACTCTTTCACACTGCCTTTAGCACCTCTAGCTTTAGAGCAGTGCTTCAAGTTTACAAGGTGCTAATTGCTCTGGGGTGCAGCTGCCTGGGTTACGTTATCAGCCGGGATTTGCTGCTCGGGTTCTGCCAGCACACGGGAGCTCCAGCGGCCCCGGAGCTGCGCCCTGGGAGGGACCGGCAGTCCGAGTGAGACCTTGCAGCCAGAGGTCACCGCCCGGACACGGACTGGGCAGGGACCGGCAGTCCGAGTGAGACCTTGCAGCCAGAGGTCACCGCCCGGACACGGACTGGGCAGGGACCGGCAGTCCGAGTGAGACCTTGCAGCCAGAGGTCACCGCCCGGACACGGACTGGGCAGGGACCGGCAGTCCGAGTGAGACCTTGCAGCCAGAGGTCACCGCCCGGACACGGACTGGGCAGGGACCGGCAGTCCGAGTGAGACCTTGCAGCCAGAAGTCACCGCCCGGACACGGACTGGGCAGGGCTGTGCTCCCTGGGTGAGGACACAGATCAATCTCCGGGCACTGTCAAATCACACATCAATACATTTGAGATGGGAATGGTCTGGATTGTGGAAATCGGCTATTTGAGGTCTTTTGTACAGTCTTGGCAAAGGAACACAAGATGCTGCTGGAAGCAAGACCACTGCCCGGCTACTGCTGCTCATAGAATGCCTTTATTTTAAATTGTGCTCAGCTGTGTGCTGTGTCCATAAAAAAATTCCGTTTGCAGAACCCAGTATTTCAAAGGAGCAGGCTTACAAAATCTGGGAACAATGCAAAAGGCATATTTTAATTAAATTTCTGAAATGTTAGACAAGTATGCCAACAACACTGCAGTTTTAAAAATTAAGTAAGAGAAACTATAATATTTCTGTTTTCTTTTTTTCAGGATGGGTGTAGTCTCTCTGAGGATATTTTGTGTTCATATTGCATATTTATGAGTTGTAATGTATAAAAACACATAAAGGTAGATTGCAAAGTTTTTATTTGGTCGTTATTCACACAGGACTCCCACGGAAATCTATGAGAACTGTGTGTTTATTTGAAAGTAGAAGGTATAGCTGTCTAAGGTGTCTACATTAATTTCTTTATTTCATTTCACATTTATTTCCTACACCATACATTAAAAATACACACTGAAACCCAAGGAATACTTAGCTAAGTTCAAATTCTGACTTTTGGAGAACTGAGGAAACCTACAGTGCAAAGCACACTGGTAACCTGGGCTCTTCTGTGCAAAGCAGTGTCGCTCCCAAGGCCCTGCCCCTCCTGCTTCTCCTCCTGGGGTACAAAGTGGTCAAGCCAGGCCACCAATTCTGTCTTCCTCTTCCCAGGGCCTTATTCTGTCTTCCTCTTCCCATGTTACTTCACAAAGCATGGCCAAACAACTGACACCTTAGGTTTTCTAAATAAGCCACTTTGGTGTTTGCATCCCAGCCTAGTTGTGCAAGAACAAGCCTAAAATGGTGGGACAGTGGTCATCTGTGGTATACAAAAGGAGAGGTGAGGAGATAAATTAGCCTTTAATTTCTGTTAATGGGCAAAGCCTGCATCTGAATACTCAGCATGCTGTCAGACAGACTGTGAGACCCAAGGACTTCTATCAATAGTGAGTCAAACTGGTGTCTGTGTATATTTATGTATATATATATTTATTTATGTATAGATTTCCTTTTCCTCTTGGTATCTGAATACATTTATGTTTTGCTTTAGATATGTCCGAAGGTCTTGACTGGAAGCAGAGCCATACTGCTTGGGAGTCTGACCTAAGCTACAAAATCAGTCAAAAGCAATGCCGGTCAGCTCCTGTGTCATAACAAGCTCGGGTTGAATTTATAGCAGGAAAATGTGTATTGCTGCCGTGTGGGGGGTGTTTGTATGGAATCATTTTTTGTGGGTCTTTTTCTCAGCTGAAGCTGGTAATAAATTTTTCCAACTTGGCTTTGAGATATCCCTGAAGTGCAAATCAGCCTTGGGGGGAAACTTCTGTTTTTACTCATAGTATCATATGAGGGCCAGTAACAACATTTAACCATCATCTACTTCTGAGCTAAGTAAATGCACCAGTAAGTCTTGCTGTTTGGGAATTAATTAAACGCTTAATTGATTATTCCTGCTTGGTGTAAAGAAATATCCTTCAAAAGTAAAGGTTACTGATCCCATTTATGTAGATAGAATAAAATATATGTGCATACTTTGAGACAGTGTTCATGTGCTTTGCAATCTCATTGCCAATGCAGCTTTGCAATGTTTAAACCTGACCCTGCTGCCAGGGACAGGGTGTATTACGCCTCACACTCCATTGTTTCTGTGAAGCTGCTTCTTGAAGGACTGTGTATGGCAGCATCTGTGCTATAATGGAGATCACAGCTCTACACCGTGTTAGCTCCTAGAAACCTCAGCAAAGTGAATTTTTGTTCCCAGGCACTTCTCCAGATTCTTTTTTATCCCAATTTTGGCACAAAACAGAGTTGTACAAGAATGCTGAAATGTAACTTATCAACCTTTGCTCCCGATGAAAGCTGTTCCCTGCCAGTTGAGGGAGTGGGGGTTGCTCACACGTGCTGTACTTACCTACTCACTGAGTTTGTTACTACAGGTTTGCCTCACTCTTTAAGAGGTGTTTCCCCTTTGTGTGCAAAGATCAATTATGGATCTTGCTGTTTCCTTTGGGGGAAAGGTATCCCTCTGCTTGTGTCTGTGTGTGGCACAACTGTGGTCTTGGATGCATCCAGAGGCCATGGAGTCAGGGTTATGGCTGTAATTGGTGTGCGTGGTCTAAATTAAACAAAGTCTACTTGCTGCCTAATTGTAAAGCAATCTGAAGTTAATTTCACTTTTCATTTTTATATCTGATTTTGGTATATGTTAAGTGTCTGTAGTAATAAGAGTTTATCTATTAAATGTATCTGTCTAGAAAGGAATCATATTTCAGTACTTGTTAACCAGATGTACTTTGGCATCATTCCAGGAATGACTTTATAACACCATGACGTTACAGTTTTTGTATGTGCTGTAACTTTTTTTTAGTTTGAATTAGAGAGTTATTATGGGGTGTCTTGTGGAAGCTGTAGTGACAAAGCTTAATCAAATATAAGGAAGCAGAAGCTGTTATGCAGCCCAGTGCTGTTCCTGCTGGGAAGTGGTAGAGCCTCTGTGCTTGTTCTCCTCCCTTAATATTTGCTGATAATAGGACCCTCCTTTGCAAAGGGGTATCTGCCTTACAAATTCAATAGGACAATAAATTACCTAATGGAGGTGATTGATTCATTTTTCAAGAGCACAGAAGGTTAATTTTCCATTAGTAAATAATAAAATGAAGTTTACTTGACAGGGACAGATGGGAAGCCATGCAAATAAGCTTATGCCGTCAATTAAATTTTGAGTTTGATGAGCATATGGACAATAGACAAACAGAAAAGTCCATGCCAGACAAATGAATTGACTACATTAAGAAAAACATTTACAAAGAGTTCTAAACAGAATTATGACCATTAATGAAGAAGACAAATTATATTAATGGCAACTCTAAAATGGCTGAAATTCTTTTGTATTTAGCAAAAAACAACAAAAAAAGTTATTTGGACAAAAAAGACATTTTAGGAATGCAGAGAAATTAATGTAGCCAGATGAGCTTGTATGTATCTGGTAGAGAAATGCAGAATGTTTTTGGTGGCCAGGAATGGTCACAGATGTTGTTAAAGTCCTTTCCCCATCTGTGGCACACACGGAGACTGCATCTTGCAGCAGTGGGTGCAGCTGCCATTTAAACAAGGGTGAATTTAATTTCTCCTCTGAATTTCATACACAAACCTGCCCAGTAGGATGTCAACCACCATTTGTGTGCTGGGGTTACCATGGCTGGTTCTGGAGATTTATAAAGAATGAATGATGAGAAACCGTAATGAATAGCTCAAAACAATAACCAATGCAGTAATTTTCTGAGCTAAAAGATTTCTTAGCTTAATAGCTTAATGTGTTGTTTTGTTTTTGTTTTTTTTTTTTTTTAAAGTTTTAGTATTAAATCCTATTAAAAGAACTTGGGGAGGATGAAAAAATATTAATAAATATTTCTGGAGGTTTCTGACCTAACCTTTCTTTGCCTAATATTTCTCCTTGCAAATAATTGTAGAATTCAATTCAGCAAGTGAGGAAGAGGTAAAATATGCATATGAAAATGGAGATTAATGTTAACAGGATTTATGCTAACAAGATATTTACTTGCTTAAGAGGTATAAACCACCTGGTTTTCATCATATCAGGTATATTTTAATCTCATAACTCAAGAACTCATTTCTCGCTGTATTAAGATCAGTTTAACATACACTGTGGTCTCTCTGAATCCAATGTTTCATTTATTTCAGTTTGAAACCACAATAGCTTCTGCTAGGATTTTGCTTGTTAAATAATACCAGGTGTGGTGATCACTTGCCAAAACCCCTGTGTTTTATGGTTGTCATGCTCCACTCTTTATGAGATGATAAAGTTTCCATTTTATCTGTAGCAGGAAATGCTCTGTTTCTAGCCTCTGCTATTTGCTAAATTTGCCAATTATTGCAAATAAGAATCAATTTTTGTAATCACAAACTGGAATTTATTGTTTATGTGATGTATTTAGCTGCAGGAAGCTTTAGTTTAAAATAGTCTCCTAACTATAACTGCTATAAATGCTTTTTTAATCTCCATTAAACTTCTGGCTTTGTTCATTAACATATTGTTAATTGTTGTGTGATTTAGTTTAGTTCCACATGAGTATCACTTGTGAAGAAGAAATTTTTTTTTTACTTATTGTTTGTTTGGAAAGAAAATCATCTGAAGTGTTTAGAAAGGGAAGGGAATATTGAATGTTTGCATTATAGCTGTATGTGTAATAGGATCAAAACATGAATACAAAAACAAATCCAAGTGGAATGACAAAAATGAATCTGCATGGTAAGGTTATGGGACTTTAAATTATAAAAATGTCTTTTTTTTTAGTAACACTAGAATGCAAAATTGAAAAATCAACATTTCTATTTCAATGAAGGGAGTATTTGTAATTGTAAAAACTTCCATTTGAAACTGCTCAGCTTTTCTTTCCCCCTGCAGCACTCACTGAGTAGGGTTGGGTTCCTCACATATCATGCTCCATATCCCTCACAAGTCTCTATAAGAATGAATATTTTGCAGTCTTTCAGCAAGGTTTAGCAAACATTGTCATGAATACCTGGAGCTGAAGAACATTTATGTTTCCTGTTAAAGTTTACAGTTTTTAAAATAAAATTTATGTTTTTCTGAATTCTTCTAAATTTTTCAGCAGTGTATTGTGCTGATCTTGCCGTTTGCTGTTTTGGCATTGCTGTGTCTGCTAAAAATCTGTCTTTTTAGGAAAGGTGCTTCTATGGCTGATACCAAGCCTGAGATAAGAGGAGCTTGGGCATAGTTCTTTCATAACTCTTAGAAGAGGTTGTTGTTGCTTTCAGGGGTTTTTTCCCCAGAAAGAGAAGTGATTTTATGGCATATTTTGTATGTTTTTCCACATTTCTGTGACATTCTATTCATAACACAAATTATAGATTTTGCACAATAAATAGATACCTTTTCAAAAATAACAGGAGAATACACTTGCAAATATGAAAAATGTGTTGTGTATTTTTTTTTTTTTAATATAATAAGCCCTTAGGCCCTATGTTATTTGATTTCTTGGAGGCTGTTAGCTTAATTGTATCTTGGAAACGCACATCAAATTCATGCCTTAGCCTGTTCGTGATCTTTGTATTGAGCAAAGTCAATGGAGTACAGAGAAAGATAAGATGAAGGAAGAAAGTGTTTAGAATTTTTGACCAAAAATATAAGTTAACTTAACCCTTTTAAAAAACCAGACGTCAGAGAAAATGATAGTAGAAAGACATATTTTGAAAAAAAATAAATAAAAAATTGTTTAATGTTTGAAGCTATGGAAAAAAAATCCCATTCAGGCAACTTAGATGAAGGCATTTATGAATAGTAAAAATTCACAGTCTAAGAGGGCCTGAAATATTCTAGTCTTAAACCACAACTAGTAATTGAAAGTCAAACATTTTCCTAGTCTTCCTCACTAGGCCTTTTGGTGACTGCTTCAGCAATTTTGCCTGCTTGTGGAGGTCTCCCTCCATCTCTGATTTGGGAAAGGACAATCTAGAGTGTTAGAGCAAATTATTTAAGTGAATATCTATGGTGTTTTCTTTTTTGGTTGTTTTGTGGGTCTAAAGGAAAGGACCCCCCAAAAAATTGTTATAACCAAGAATGGACTCTAAATGCATATTAACGAAGACTAATAAAACAACTGTGCTCTTAGAGGGTCTGAAAAGAAATTAATTTCTTTTGGTGAATTTTGGAAGAGGCATCAGATTGGGGGACCTCACAGATTAGGTGGTGAGGCTGTCACTTGATAAGAAGCCTGAGAGGTTTCTCCTGTCTAGGCTCCCTTGCTCCTGCCTTCCCTTTTGAAGGCATCTTTACATGATGAGAGCTCCGATCCAGATTTGGACACAGTCTTGCAAACCTCAGAGCTGGTGCTGCTGAGTGGGTGATGAGTGAGTGAGCAGCAGAGGGGAAGGCTCAGCACCTCTTGTGCTGGCTGTGATGCAGGAGAAAATCTAACAAGAGCCTGTGCTCTGTCAGTGAGCGGCTTTGTCTGCTGGGGTTCTGTTTAATGTAGTCTGCTCCTCCAAAGTGTTGGCATTTGTTTGATCTAGACGATTTGTAATAACAATGAGCCACCCAGAAAATATGATCAACTTATCTAGAAAGCTAGGACATGCACTACCTCCTGAGGATGCTCACTTAGACTTTACCTGCAAGGGAATTTGTTTTGCCTGGTATATGAAGCATTTTCGTCTCAGTATATAACTGTTCGCATAAGAAGTCTGTTCAGGCTGCCACTCTCCCTTTACATTTGCATCTTTCTTAAAAGTCACTTCCCTGTGTGCACAGGTCCTTAGAACATCACTTACAAGTGAGGAGCATTCCTTTTCTGTGGGGTACCCAAAATCCTTTGATGTGCTGTTTAAAAGATTATTTGGATTCAAAGGTGTTTCATCTGATTTTTAGCTCTGGCTCTACTTAATCCAGGAAGGCATCCTAAAAGTAGATTTTTGCTGAACACATGCATATAAGGGCATAAAGCATATCTAGACTAAGGATGAATGGCATAAGTTAAGTAGAAGGTTTATGTGAAAATAAAAAAAAAAAGTGAGCACTATTAAAAAAAATAGTGAAAGCAGAATTGCTTTTCACGGTAGCAGAAAAATGGGGGATTGATGGCTGAAAAATGGATTTTAGTATTATATGATTAAGGTTGAGTAGGTATACTTTGTCTTTTGAGTGCTAAGTCGGAGAATGGAGGTCTGACTTAAACCTTCATGATTAGTGAAGTTGGAAAGTAAATTTGTATTTCATGTAATTAGTATTGTATTTAAAGATAATTTATAAATTTTTAAGCATGTGCTTTACCTACATAGTTACATCCACTTTTTTAGCTCCAGAGCCTTAACTCTGCAGGTAACAGTTAATGCCTTGGGCTGTGAAAGGTGCTGGTGTGCAGTACTTGTACACAGAGATCTGAAAATCCTTGCTAATGACATGCTGCTGCACATTGTACTGGCATCTATAAAAAAAAATCTAATGCTTATCTCTCAATTTGGTAAACCCTATGTGAATGTATATTTGATGGAAAGCAAGACTAAGCCAGTGGCTTTACTGATCCTAATTTAAAGAGAGTCAATATTTATATGGTGTAGTTAGGGTTTTAGAAAGGCTTAAAGGCTGATAACAGAAATTGTGTTACTCTGAAGAGACAGGACTGAAAATAGATACAGGAATGCTTGTAACTAATGTAGGGATAGTATGTGAGAAGAAGAATCCTGGGGATATAAAGAGTGCCGAAGAGTCAGGAAATGCTAGAAGTCTCATGTGGATGCAGAGACTTATGTACTGCTGAGGAGCCGGAGAGTGATGTAAGGCAAAAATAAATTTAGCAAAAATGTTTATTACCTTCACATGCAAATGAAACATCATTTATTTAACCAGTTTTTGATGTCTGTAGTAGTGTGTATACTGTGTTTTATATGGTTCCTGTGTGGCCATAAATAAATTTTATTTAGAGCATTGGAGGGAGCCGTTATTAACGGAGTTACTCACAGCCAACATCAATTATCTCTGGTACTCTACAAATACTTATTTATGGTTACAATAAAATATTCTTGGGGAAGTGCAGTTCTGTAAAACTACCTAGAGTACCTAGCATGGGGATTTCATCTTCTAGAATAAAGCCACTGTTGTACATGACAAAAATATGGAGAATCAGTGAGTTGCTGAATAACACTCAAAGCGTTCACTCTTATGAGTTAAGGTGTCCTGTCATTTGTCTTTTTTAGGGCATGGGCCTCTCCTCTCCTAAATAAATCTCAAAAGTAGAATACGTTTGTAAGGAGAAAAAGGTATAACAATTTGGAATGTGGTACTGTAGATTTTCTTTTTAAAAGTTGGATAGCCAAGGTTCTTCAGCAAACTGATTTAGATATTTCTTCTAATTAGTCTATTTCTTTCTCCACTTTTGTCAGAGAGGTAATTTAAGTTTCTGGAGCAGAGAGTGTATTTTTTAATATTTTGATATATGTATACCTAGCCTTTTACAGTTTCAGAGATCTAATGAGTTGCTTATTCTGCATTTATTTGAGTATCCCTTGACTATAAGGTTACATGTATGAAATGTTCTCTCTTTCTCTTATGCCACTACTAAGGAGCATTATAGATACCAAATCCCCTCAGTTTTACAGCTTATTTGCCTATATTGCATCGATCCAAAAAAAGGAGCCCCATGCATGCTGACACGTGTGTGCCTGTCGTAGAGGGAAAAAGTCCTTAAGAGTTTTCCATTATATGACAGTTCTATGACTTTTTTTGTGACAAAATGATTGGAAGATGATTAGTGGCAGAACTTTCCTCATCTGAAAGGGGTCTGGTGTAGTCATTTGCACATGAGAGTTACCAGCCTGTATTAGACAAGAAAATTTATGACCTATAGCTGGTAATTTGTAAATCACCAGAGTCCCTGAATTAGCAAAGACATGCAAAGCCATGCAGGTTCATAGTTACGTGTTTTTTCCCCTTTAAAATTATAAAGGAGTGTAGATATTGATATGATATGTAAGCAGTGTGTGTTGTATTAGTTGTTTTATTGACTGTTACAGAATTCCATTCTCATTGGATTTTTATGAAGTACCTCAGTTTGTCTTTACACTTTCTAGAAGTACTCTCAGGTTATATGTGGGACTGTGCAATTAAGAGCAATGCCCTTCTAATGTGTTTATCCCAGATCCTTGAAGGTCTGATCAATGGTGGAATATCATCCAATTCATGTTTGTCAAATCACAATTTTGCTGCCAGTGAAACTGAAATCCTGAAAAACTTGAAATATGTTTCTCTTCTGTACTATGCAATATGGGGAAGTAAAGAAAATCAGTATAGCTGCAGCCCACCAGCAAAGGGTATATATCATCAATCTTAAGTGTCAAATTTTAGTCTGATCATAAATGAAAAACTATTAAAGAAAAATTTGAGGTCATCCAGATAATCATGTGGAGCTTGCATATTTCTTCCCCTAGGAGTCAAGGAAATTACTTTATTATTGATTTTTTTTCTTATTTTAAAATAATATATTAGCAGTAAGAGCAAAATAAGATGTTTTCATCACCGTCTGATCTGTTTTTAAAGGTAGATCTCCAAGCAAAAGAGCTTTTCCATGTTGTTGGAGTACAGATATAGAGTATGAATAGAGCCCATGTGGAAATGAATGTACACTGTCATGTAAAACACAGCTGACTGGCCGCAGTATGACAACCAAATTGCATTGAACTGTACTATGTGTTTTGCAAAATTTTCCCTGCCTTTGTCAAATATTTTTCATTGTTACTGGTTAGACTGCCACAGATTTATCAAGGATATTTATGGGTGAGCTGGAGGTTAAACTACCTGAAATACTGTGAGCATGAAATAGCGTGAAAGACAGGAATGTTATTTAGCACGTATATTAATCATAGGACCACAGAATAAGCTGAGTTGGAAGGGACCTACCGGGATCATTGGGTCCAAGTCCTGGCCCTGCCCAGGACACCCCAGGAGTCACACCATGTTCCTGAGAGCATCGTCCAGATACTTGAACTCTGTCAGGCTTGGGGCTGTGACCACTTCCCTGGGGAACCTGCTCAGTGCTGGCCAAGTTTACCAGTTGTTAAGGGAAAGCTGCTGTTTCTCCACACCTCAAATGCTTCAAAATTCTGACACTACTGGAAACCAAAGCAAGCTGAGGAGTTAATTTTTGCCTATCTGTAATACTATTTCAGCTGCATCTTTTAAAAGGAATTTCACTGTTAAATGAGCTACTTAAGTAAACAGATTATAATTTCCAAGAACCCTTCACTGTACTGCAGTTAAAATCTCCCAAAGCACAGCCAGTCTCTGCATAGTTAATTTGTTCTGCCATGTTCAACCCAAGACAAAATAGCCTTCCTTTTGATCACAGAGCAGCTAACACAGGTACAGCAGACTGCCCATGGCATAGCTTTCTGCTGCTTACCCTTTTAGTAAAACATTCTTCAGTTGCTTTTAGCCATAATTTTGTAAAACTAACTGGGCTGATAAGAAACATATTCCTTTGTGATAGTTTTTGAACTGTGAAAACTCATTTTCTTGAAGGATGAAAAACCCAAAGAATTGAAAAAGATAAGAAAATGCCGTAAAAATAGTTGGGCACTTCACCTTTCAGAGTTTTTAATTTAGGTTTATTGTTTGTGGGGTTTGGATTTTTGTGTGTTTGTTTTATAAAGTTTTGTTTATGCTTTTTATTTTTATTTAGTATAAAATATTAGGGCAGGGTTTTTTTCCTGCATCAGGTACTGTTCCTGCAATACTCTGTTTATTATAGTCAGAAGCTTTAAGGACAGTTCTGTTCCTATGCTGCCATCATTACATGGAACACATTGGCATGGCAGTGTAAAAACTCTTCCATTGGATGAACATGGAGATTTTAGCAAGGAAAAGGCTTGGATTTTAATTGGTTCATTTTTATGTATTATGCTATGTCAGACAGACACAAGGCAGGACATAATGAAACTTCATATAGATCCTCAGGGTATTTGAAATTTAACTGAGGTGTGCATGAATTTTTGTCCTTATGGCTTGCATATTTGCCTTTGATAGCAGTTTTTATTGGTAGCTCATTAAATCCTTCATATGAATAGAAACATGTACAATTACAGGTCCTCCCAGCTGAGAAGAAAGCACAAAAACACAGATGATGCTTGAACTTGGCTTGTGTTAAGTAAGATAGCAAATGCGGTATGGAAATACACTGTAAGAAGGACAAAGTGGGAAATTCTCCCACTAGAGACTATGGCTGATGAAGGCTTTTTCTCCAGCCTGTGAGAGCAGTTGTTAGTGGGTTTTGCCACCGATCTCTTGCTCCTTCCCATCCCCCGACACTTCATCCTCTGGGGTGTGGATATGGCAGGGTCTGTTAGGGAATGCACTGCCCTGCTCTGGTTGAGTCCTGGGGCACCCGAGGGCAGTGCAGCTGCTCAGGCTCTAGAGGGGCAAAAACCCCTCTCTTGTTGAAAGGAAGTCAGGTTTTCCTAATTCCGTGGGTGTTTGTCCATTTTCCGGTAGCACAACTCCAGGTCTCAGGCAGTTACTGTAATTGTTGCCAGGGAGAGCTT
This sequence comes from Pardalotus punctatus, assembly GCA_013400915.1. Taxonomy (NCBI): domain Eukaryota; kingdom Metazoa; phylum Chordata; class Aves; order Passeriformes; family Pardalotidae; genus Pardalotus; species Pardalotus punctatus. Next base: position 522,455 of record VZTX01026194.1, on the reverse strand, counting down.
TGGTTGGTTGCCCACCAAAGGTGTAATTAGTCTGTTACCTGTTAGAGCTCATCTAGTTAGTGAAAAGGATTGAAACAATTCCCTCTCCTCTCACCATTTCAAATAATTCTGTGTGGAGTGCTGGCTGAAAAGGGAAATTCTGTCTTTCTGAATTTAAATGATCTATTACTCACCAATTCCCTTGAGTTAGTAACTGTTGAAAACATATGTAGCATATTCTTTGTTCTTTACTTAATGGGAAATGAGATTTCTTGGACTAAACCATTGTAGAGGAAGAAGAGGAACATTTTTACTTGAATTTTGTGTTTATGTTCTGACCAAGTCAGAATGTTACATACTGAATGGTTTGAGTCCTCTAGTTATTTAAGCATTTCATTATCTCAACTGCTGTACCCAAAAGAAGCTGATAGAAGCTCAGGTTGTAATTTGTCTGTTAGAATGAATTTCCTTTGCAGAAGCCCTATAGCAATGGTGAAAATTAGTTGTTTGCCTTTGGTGTTTCAACAAGTGTGGTCAATTTAAGATGCCAAGTAAGATTGGATCCCATTGTTCTTATATCAGTTGAAATAAGTAAATTAACTAATAGTTTTCATTTATTTATTCAAAGAATTCTCCATGTTAAGAACAGAGGTTGGGATGGGGTTTATTTTGTTGTTTTTGGTTTGGTTTTTTTCTTATAAACCAGCACAGAAAATACATCACTTTTACTGTGAATTTGAAGGTCATTGTAACAATCACTGAATGAAATTTAATTGCAGTAGGAATGGATGGAAATCTCTTACATCGATGGAATTTGGGTAAAATACTTCAGTGTAAGTTATCATGTCTGTCATGACACTGTGCTTCACAGAGAAGGATCTGTGGCCCAGGTTAAGAAAAGGTTGACTACTAATATGTAGTACTATTTATTGGTGATGGTGTAGCTGTGTAGAGAGAAGGATGTGTTAGACTTGCTTTGTTCTTTGGATCGTTTCCATGGCCCTGTGAGCTCCAATCCGCACCCATGTTCACAGACAGAGAGAACCCCCATGTTCTACATGGATATTCTGCATTAGTCATTGCTTAACGCTTGTCTTTTCAACCCCATTTCATACCAGGCAGACAGACTTTAAGTATGAGTACATTTTTGAATTTATGTTTGAATAATTGTTCATTTTGTTTGCATGTTTTTTACTTTAAATAAACTTCAGCTGAGATTTTGGGTTGTCAGTGCATCAAGAATTCGTATGATGAATGTGATGCAATTTAATCTCAGTAAATTCTCTTGGATAGCACTTGCTATAATTGTACTGTAGTTCTATATCAAATTGAGATTTAGGAATAGAAATGAAATTTTGTGTTATAATAGGCTTAGTAAAAAGCCTACAAAACTTTTTAATCAACTGTAATGGGCTCAGGTCAGGTGATAAGGATAATTAAATACTGTTGCAGTAATAACTAAAAGGCATTTGAAGATGACAGTTGCATATGGTTTTTGGTTTTTGTTTTTTTTTAAATAGATGAAGGCTGCTTTTTTCAGAAATAATATTAGGACAAAACCACCCTAAAATCAAAGATGAAAGAGCACCTCCTACCTCCCTGATGGGGTGGAACATTTCAGTCCTGCAGCTTAGGAAATTGCTCTTTACACAAAAAGACTGAGGATCCAATACTGTTCTCCTACCTCCATTCTACCCATTACAATTAAGGAAAGCAATTTGTATCTATAAAAAGTCCCATTGAATCAAACAGCATTCATTTCAGTACACAATAGTCTCATCAAAATCAATAGGACTGTGGCTGTAACCTCTGTGTCCAAGGGGAATTGTGTGTTCTGGTGCCTTCCCGGTCTTGCAAGCTCTCTGAACTGTTTTGCTCAGGCCTGTAGTATAGAAGGAACTTCTTGAAAACCTTGTTTGCCATATACTGAACTGCTTTTATTTCCCTTCCTTTCTGAAGTGTTGTGAGACAGTGTGTACCACTGTCCTTGGGGTGCCTATTAATGTCTATTACAGTAGGTATACTGCCTCATTTCTTTTCCATGTCAGTATAAAGATTTGCATCCTCCAAGAAAAATAATTACTGTGTATTTTCTTTAATGTTTTTCACCTAGGAAAAAAGAAACCCTCAGTAAGTGGCACATCTTGATTTAATTATTCAGAAATGTAGTTTAAATCTGACTCTTCTATTTTCTGTATCTTTTCCCAGTCTGATTAACATACACAATGAAAGTATTTATCTGTGTGGTTGAAAGAACAAAGTGCAGCTGTATGCTACCAAATCTAATGAAAGACATCTTGCTGTCTGTGGACGTTGGTTTGAATTTTCCATTCTGCCTTCTTATCTTTGAGAGAATCCTCTCTGACTGGTTATGACAGTTGAAAATGTAGCAGCAGGAATTCTGAAGGGAAAAAACCCCAAGTAATTAGAAATGCAAATTTTTATTTGCATATAAAATTTTATATTACTATATAATTGCAGTGAACTATAAGCTTACTGGAATAAACATAACAATAACTTGTTTTCTCAAAAGCCTGCACTGACTTACAATTTAAGGAATCACTCACAAAACAGGAACCAGCGATTATCAAGCTGATGCTGGCAATGTATTAATTAATGCAATCAGCAGTTATAATGACACTTGAGGGCATCATGCAAATCTTATATTTGAGTTATGCTTATAGTCAAATTAGGAATTACTCAAGGGACTTCAGGTTTTTAACTCAGTCCTTTTCAGACTTTTAGCAGAAACCTTTACTTTCTTTCCTTTTCCCGTGGATAGTAAATACAGGGTTTTTTTAAAAGTAATTCTGTCTGACTACACCTTTCATAATAGAATCATGCTCTTTGTTACAGAAATGTTATTAACCATTTTGTCAATTACCTGAGAGTCAGCAATAGGTATGTTCATAAGAATAAAAGGAAAAAATTTTTTAGAAGACTTGATTCCAGTCTTGTGGATAGGAATTGTCTGTGATGTCTCCCTCCCTCCTGCATCTGCCATTGTGGTGATCAAGATCCTTTCACTTCAAAGTGTTTAAACCATCTCATCAAATATACACTAAGAATAGACGAACAACTAGTCTCTCATTTTTCTGATTTCTTTTCCTTCTCTTTTCCTTTCAAGTTTTGAAATTTTTGGCCATGGGGATAATTATCTTGCTCTTGGGATGGTGTCTTTCCTTTGGCTGTCAGCTTGCACAAGCACCTAAAGATAATCTAGAAATTGAAAGCTGGTTTATGACTGAAAGAATAAATGCAGTCAAATTAGCAAATTTGCTGCCTATGATCTCTACCTTTTAAGAGTTTTTCTTCCGTGTAATGCCAGGTGGATCATATCGGTATTCATTATCTCTTTCCCCTTCCACTTTTGAAAGCAAGTTATTTTAATCAGCAGCCTAAGTGAAAGATCATTTATGGTCTTCAGAGAATATGAAGCAAGTGGGAATGAGAAGGAATAACGATAAACATAGGATGCTCAAGAGAGGAAGGAAGGAAAAAGAGTATAAAATCTAGAAGTAGCCCTCTCTACTGGGTTTGATGCATTATGGTGCTAGTGATGGCTGAAACTATTGGAAAGTCCTGTGGAAATTATATCAAGAAATCAGAGCGGCTGTTGTCTGTTCACAGCCCATATGCATTAGAAAAACTTTCTTTTTTCTTGATACTTTTCGCTTACTAGAAATTTTAGACTTTTTGTAAGAGGCAAATACTGGTTGTGGGAAAGTTGATTTTTAAAAAAATTTTTTTTAAGTGTGCCACACATGCAGATTAAAACAATAAAAGAGGTGAGGCAAGACATAGTTAAAGCACCGAAGTTAACATGCTTAGCTTTGGTGTCTGAGTGAAGAGGCCAGGCTCTCAACTCAATAAACAGCCATATGATTGCAGTCTATAAAATCATTAGCAACATGCAAAGTGTGGACGAGGACTGACTGTTGCTGTTTTTTCCAACAATAGTAACTGGAGGGCATTGAATGAAGCCAGGATGGGTGGGGATCAAAACAAACAAGATGAGCAGGATTAAGGAGTAGCAGACAGGCCTGTGATCTTCTTGACAAGGAACACTGTGGGTGCCAAAAGTTCAAGTTGGTCCTAGGGCAAATTCATTTGAAGTTTTTGCATGAAAGGCTATTTTATTAACAAAATGAAACTACGTTCTCTCTTAAAAGAAACTCTGAGTAATTCTGTCTATTTTTTCCAATCACCATGAAAGACAAAATTACTTAGTGTTTTAGGAATTCCCATTCTGAGAATGCTCAAATAGATGGCAAGGTATGAGTAGCTTTGCAGATGGACTTTGTCTTTTAAAGTTTGATTGAATTTTAGAAGAAGGTCCCCCTGTACTGATGAAAAATGAGATTGTAGGAATCTAAATGAATGCAGAATAACAACTATTAGGAGTAATCGTATGTGTAATTTTTGGCAGTGTCCCATTCACGCTGCACAGACAATTCTTTCACTCGACTTAAAAAGAAATACTCTTCTAGGTACACATCTCCTTTTCTGTGACACCTATTATTTTATCCAAGCTGCCAGCATATTTCTTTCATGTAAGCATTCGATCAAACCAAATGCAGAAAGCAAGCAGTGATTAATGTCTTTCCACTGTGTTTTTAGTGTAGAAAAGCTCTCCACGGATAAGCCGCATTTGCTCCTTAACTAGTACTAAAGTATTTCACCTTGCTATATCCTCCATTTGCCTATTGCAAATTTTAGCTTAATTTGGCATACAAAACAACCTATCACTCCAGCTTCTTTAAACCTTCCAAAAATCCCTTATAAAGCAAGTAAATAGAGTTTTACATGTGATGTATAGTGAATATGAGCTATTTTCCTCTTCATTTACTTTCTTCTTTTTTAGTTGGTGAATGTCATGTTGGATGATTCAGGTTGCGGTGGTTTCTCCTTATACAAAGATATGATTATCCTCTTGAAGTGAATATGTTTTAAAGTGAAACATACTCTCAAATAGTTTTACAGATGAAAGGCCATCAATGGATTTCTAAATTCTACAAATTTCTCATGTATAGGGCTATTGAATCAGGTAAGTGCTAAGTTTTCCATAAAAAATAGGAAGAGGAATATGACAATTGTTAGATATGCATCACTACAAATTGAATACTTATTTAGCCTTCAAAATACCTAAAGTTTATAATTTAAGGCAACCAGTTCCATTGTAACATTCCTTTTTTTTTTTTTTTTTTTTTTTTTTTTTTTTTTTTTTTTTCCCTTTTTTTTTCTTGTATCTCCATTTGACTTACTGGGGAAAAAAAAGAAGGATGAAATAATTTTATGGTAAGAATAATCTTATTCTCTTTTAAGAGAATAAAGATAATTTTTGGTGTTTCCACTGCTTTTATTATGTGGTAACAAATATCCAAATGTGTGTTTCTCATAAGCCTCAATTCTCCATCCTTCAGAGTATGTTTTGGTTAGTCCCTGCCATCAAACTCCATTTTACTTTTGAGTCCATAGATGCTGTGACCTAAAGTTAGAGCACCTGCTGGCTGACACCCTGTTAGCCCTCTTTAGAAACGAGCATTGCTGTCAACGCTGCTCTTAGGTGTATGGGTAAGACTCTCATACATGCAGACGTTCTGTGTCTGCCTTGCTGAGTTATATTTTCCCAAGCCAGCCTCACTGGGGAGCAATCTGAGCTGTAAGCACCATGCATGAAGAAAACCTTTTTTATAACAGCTATAACTATATATAGCTGGTGAATGCTGGCAGGGGTACTAAACAATTTCATCAGATATTTTAAAATTGAAATCTAACTTCGTAGTAAAGCTTTGTTTTGAGACCACTGTGGAGTAAGTCAGTTAGATTTCCTTCAGAAAAGCAATTTGTACATTCCCTAATTACGATTCACTGCCCTTTCTTTTCACAACAGAATATAGCTTGAGTGTGATAACTGTCTGACTCAAAACCACTGAAACTTTCTGCCTAGATCATGCATTTAAAGTGAAAAATCTTAACCAAAAACACAGTCAGAGAGAGCAGTCTTGCCTAAATAATATATTACAGTGGTCAGAAGCCATCCTTGTTAAAACACAGTACTGGAAAGAAACTTTATCTGATAAAGGACACTAATGGAAATATGTCAATGACTAAAGGGTAAAACAATTTTAAAAAGCATTTTAGAATATAATTGGGATCAAAAGAAACCTTTATTGGATTCTTTGCTTGATACAGATGGTGAAATCCTGAATAGTGATGCAAAAGAGGCAAGAAATGTCAACAACAGTTTGTGTCCTATATTTGGAACGAAGCAAGAGCATGCATGCAGGAGGCAGATTTTGAGAGAATAGAATATTCACCAGTTAGGGGGAAAAAAAGGTGGTAGCACTTACTGAAATTAAATTTTTTCTTAAACCACACATTCAGAAAATTTGTCAGAGACATAAAAGACATGATCAACAGTGTTATTTTTTCACTGATGTAAAAAAAAAGAGGGGAAATTCGGTTTCTGAAGAATAGGAAACTCTAAGCTAGTTAGCTACAGGTCATGCAGAGGCATAATAAATACAATACTTAAACAGAGACTGTAAACACACAATTTAAGAATAAAAATGGGAGATGTCCATCAACGTGGCTTCAGGACAAATATTTTTTGGTAAACAAATCTGTTATTCATTTCACAGAAACACAGGTTTGATTGACAAAAATGTAATGTTGAGCGGTAAATTTGGTTTTAACATAATTTAAAATCACATAACTTACTAATGTGAATCGTGCAGTTTAATTGCATTATGGCGACTTAATTGGGGTACTTAATACCTTCTTTACCTCAGACTTCAACAGAAAGGAGTTATCCTCGGGGCAAGCAGCCCCCCGAGCTGGGAGACAGGGATGAGCGCCAGAATGGACCCCTGCAAACATTCTGGGGTCCAGTGCTTTGACCTGGCTGTAAAACCTCACAGTACTGAGTCCTGCTGGCTCTCCGTATGCTGTGGTGTGATTCCAGTGTAAGTACCAGGGAGAACAAACCCAGGGAGCTTTGTGAATTTGGGTTTTGTTCATCTCCATGCACAGATGTTCCATGTGCTGGTGTCAAATATGTATCGATGGAGGAGAAACTGGGACTAGAAAGTGAGCTCCTAAAATATCTCTAAACCCCCCCCCCCACAGAATCCCAAGCTTGGGAATAGCACTACCCTACAACAGAGCCCAATTTACAACATCTGGAGTTTATTGTAAATTTAAATTGCATTTAACACCCCAACTATATCTTTTCCTTCTCACAGAAATCTTCCCTTTTCTGGCAGCATTAATAATATACCTGTTTCATTAAACTGCTCAGGCACGTGACTACTAGGAACTCTCAGTGGAGAAGAAGCTGAAGTTTCCCGAGTGCTGCAGTATACTTGACATAGTAGTAATATCTGCTGAGTTATGGTCTATATAATTTTTGAATCGTGTTCCACAGCACTCAGCAATATCTGTCATATGCTTCGTATCTATGTCACAGTTATTACTGAGTTCAAACCAGTAATACTTAGGTAAGTTTCTTTGAGAAATTCAGGTGAAAAGCTCCAAGAGATTTGCGCTGTAGCAAAGTTTGATTGTTGTACTGATGAGTCATTATTTTTTATGAAACTTTAATGAACAACAGCAAGCACATATAAATCATAACTGAGTTCACGAAGAAAGTTGGGAGTTGTGATGTCTTTTTCTGTGCTCATCTAAAATGTTGCTGACTTCCAAGTACAGGATTTTTCTTTCTTAATTGAACTTTACAAAAATATGATTAAAAATAGTCTTAACTGTATGTTAATGTCAATAAAATTGCTTGTGAAAGCAATAATTTAAAACCAGCAGGCTTTAAGTTACAGTTATCGTACATAGTATTCAGTTAGCTTCAAAGAGCAGAAATCAAAGATTTTCAAATCAGAAATTGGAGGTGGGAAAGATATTTAAGCCACTCTCTCTGAAGTTTTTCAACTTTTTTATCTTTATTAGCGGGAAATATTCTGTTACTTGGGAAATTTTTATCTTGGGTAGACTTTATCTTTAGATTTACGTGCCAGCCGTCCCATGCTTTTGAATGCACAGCATTTTTTGTCTGGGAGACAGAAAACAGCAGAGAATACTCATCTTTTACCCTTATCCACCACCTCTGCATTCTCCCCAGTAGTAAAAAGCTCCCAATTTCTCTGCTATAGCACTATACCTGCCTGCCAGTCTTTAGAGTGAAGGACAAAATGGAAATGTGAGTCTACAGCATATTTTAAATTCAGTAGAGATGATTTTCCTTCATCATATAGATAATATCTGGTAGATTTCTTTGGACCCATATTTACATCTCTATAGCCAATGCTCTTTTCAAACACCCAGGAAAAGTTGAAATATTCCAGAAGTTGGATGTGAAATACTGTCTTAAGTGTTTGGATTACTTCATGTATACAACATTCTTTGCTGAAGGAGGGGAGATTTAGAGAAAGATGCAGGGTCTAATTCCTGGTGATGTCAGAGTAGCTCTGGAGGGAACAGCAAATCCTCACATTTCTAGATACCACCCCTTTGACCTTGGCAGTGAGTTTCCTTGGGTTGTGCTGTCCTGCCAGGGCAAACTGAGCTCAAGTACCTTGCACATTGCAGTGCAACACAGAGAGAGCTGAGCCAGATGTAAAAATAACAGAGACTTCAAGCAGTGTAAAGCTTGAGGTGCAGGCTGCCTTAGAGCCTAAAGTTTCAATGAGGTCTCTGGTCAGTGGAACTGCTCTCTCACTAGCAGGGTTAGCAAGTCATGATGGTTCTGGCTGAACTAATGGAGAATTGCTGTTGCTTCAAACAAGAGGTCCAGGGGCCAAGCACAGTTTACTTCTAGGATGTGAGCGCTGGTGAAAGTGAAAAGGTCATTTCCATCACTGTTGTGTTGTTCAGGCCTCAACATCAATGAGTCCAGCCCTCCCCAGCCCTGGACAGTTGTGATGAAGTGTTTGAGCTGGCAGAATCGAGTGCATTGTGGTCGTGCACCCCTCTACCTGGAGAAGGGATATAGGATGAAGTGGCTTCATTTGCTTCTGCTGCCTCTTTGCCAGAGGAGCTTCCCTGTCTCTGAAGAGCTGTCAGCACCTCAATCTAGTGTAGTCTGTGTGTTTTGTCACTCTGCATTGCAGATCCACCTGGTGCTGCCTTTACCGTGTGAGTCATTGCATTTCCTGCAATACCCCAGCCTCCAATTCAACAAGGTTTCGGAGCTGGTGTCAGTGCAGCTCCCAGGCTAAGTGTTTGTCTCTCAGTGGTACAGCTGGACAGGAGCAGCTGTGCTCAGATATCCCAAATTCCTTACCTCTTACACATGCTTTACCTTTTCTGCAAGCCTGAGATGATACAAGCACATAAATTCAAAGGTGCTCACAAAAGATATGGTGCCTTTTTTACTAAGAATAACAAAAGCAAACAGTGTGAATGTAGTGCTCTCGCTGTCTGTTCATACTTTATGTAACATATTGTGCTTATCAGCTCCTGTTGGGCTTGTGACAACAACCAGATTAGTGCAATGGTGCTGTACTGAAGGAGCTGTGAGTTATTTGGGTTGTGGAAAGTAAATGCTTCTTGTATGAGTGCTGGGATTAGGAAGACTGTACCACAGTGACTAATAGGAAACTAGGCCATGAGATTTTGGGCAAGACCCCTTTGACCAATTTAACAGTTTAATCCCTTTTGCTAATTATGCAAGCAGGCGTCCCATTTCATACTGAAGCAGAGTTACAGATCTGATATAGCTTTGATATTTCTGCATGTTTCAGTGAATATTTGACGAAGAACCCTGTGAAGATGGAATGCCCCAAGTGTAAGTGGGAGCTCCAAAACAACTGAAAATGACTGGGGACATGCCTCAGGCTCCCAGACCTTGTTTTTAAATGAAAAATATAGAATGAGGCTCCCAGATATCCTTTTCTTTCATGTTCCATGCTTAGGGCCATAGCAACTAAAAAGCCTTGCTGCACTGAGACTTGAGATAAGCTGAGGGAATATTAAATAAGCCAGTATGCAGAGATCACTGGGAGTAGGTAGGAGTTTGAAAGCTCCAGTTTATAAAAGTAACTAGGAAATTGTGCTGGTAGCTAAAAGATCAAACATTCAACTTATCAAAGGTTACGTTTGAAGTTTTGGGAAACCAAATAAAGAAATTCCTTGTTCTATTTCAGTGACTTCTGTGGCATATTTTCTTTGGCCATTGTGCTTTCCTTAATAACATCTGATTTCTGTGGGGGTAGTTTTAGCAGTGCCCCGTCATACAAGATGCTTCCAGAGTAAATGTTCTGCAAACAGTGTGTTAAATTGATTTCTTGTCCCTCATTGAGGTTGATTAAATGTAAATTTCAGGTTCTTGATCTAGTAGTTGTTGGCTTTCTGCCTTGGCTCTGGTTAGTGTGCTTCTTCTAAAACACACTTGAGCTAAAAGCACCCATCTTACTCCTCTGTGTTCATGTTGAGAAAAATATTTTTCTTGCTGGAGCAAGGCAGCAACTTTACTGAATATTTTGACATTTGGTATATGATGTCTAACAGCTCTGTGTCTCAAACCGCTTTTAATATTGTACTGCTGATCTAGAACAGAGGCTTCAAATGAGTTTAGACGGAAGCACTGCAGTAGGACTAATGAAAGTGAGTTGTATATGCTTACTTATTTTGGCAATCTTGATTGAATGTTTTTTTCCCATCTTGGAGAAGCATTAAAAACATGTCTATAGAGAATTAGACCTTTATGTGGTTTCTTGTGAAATTCACATTTGTTTGAGAAAGAATAGATGATTTTCTTTGAAGTAGAACCAAAACCACTGAAAACCAGGGCTATTTCTACTAAGCAAAATGCCAAATATTTCCCTGTTTGTTTATAGGTCAAGTCTCAAGGAGACATAAAATCCAGGGAACTTTCCCCTGGCCTAACCCCTAATTTATCCAGTAGTTTAACTCTGCTTGTTTGTCTGCACTGTGAATGGTCTGATTTCAGTGGGATTATTTAAACCACATAAAGTTAAGTCATGAGTGAGCTTTGCAGGATTGGGACCTTCAGAGGCAACTGACAGATTTAAAATGCATTATTCTAAAATGTGGCGGAGAGTTCTCAGTGTTATGTTAAATGGGCTTTATTGCACTGAACTAATCTCCTAGTTATAACTAATCTCTTGAAGCCTGGTTCTCTTCATCCTCATTTCAGTAAGTGCAAAGTCATTGCCTGAATCAAGTCAGGGTGTTTGGCTTTTTTATTCCTTCATCCTTAATTATTACATAACCTTTAATACAGGGTTTACAGAAGAGAGAGGTAGGTCCAGCGTATAAATTGGATTATTCCTCCTGGAACCTGTGGAGTTATAACTGTTTACAGTGACTAAGAATCTGGCCCATAAACTTCACGGAAAGGCTTTCTCTAATCCGGCAGTGTAATTAGACTGAAAGAGTTATTTTCGAGAGTTGTTACTACCTGAAAATCATTACTCACTGGGGCATCGTTAGTATAATGGCAAAGTCACTTCTCAAGGATGCTGGAAATCCAAACACTGTGCAGTTTGCATTCCTCAGTAGGACAGTTGATAAATTGCCTCTCGTGTGACTTGTGTAGTAAAACTGCTGTATTAACTATAACAGCGTTGGTGCATGTTTCCCTAATCAAAAATGAAACTGGTGTCTCTGGCAATAGATAACTATACTCCTGCCTTTTGATAGAGAGAGCAGCTTTTCAATGTGCACCAAGGACTCACTTTACAAAGACACATAAACAACAAAACAATTTATATTTGTAGATAAGAAGCAACATCATTTATACTGAATAAGCTGGAGAAAGCTGAGTGTATAGATTTTAATACACTTCATCAGAAGTACATTAAGGAGCAGACCCCAAGCCTCATGGAAAAGGAAAGAGGCTGCCTGACTTCAGCAGGGCCTTGGTTGGTCCTGTTATCTTTAAGGTATGCAGGCTCTTGTGGGGGAGAGGAACCCCCAGACACGATTGAGTGATGATGGGTGAAAATCAGGGCTGTGGTGGGTGAAACACCTGCAGCCATGTGGTCTGTTGCTGTCATATGTGGCAGAAGCAAGGAGATTGAGAAGAGGGGGCAACTCCTGTCTGTGCTGCAAGCATCCTCCACTTCTGCCTTGGCAGTGTGGTCCCAGTCTGCCAGGCACTGGTGAGTGCTGCTTGCCCTGCTCAGGGGCAGGGCCAGCTCTCAGAGCAGTGTAGCTGCCTCCTCCTGCCTCCATCCTGCTCCATCCTCTTGCCAGGGTAAGGACAAGGGAGTACCTGAACTTCAGAGGTCTCTCTGGGCCTTTTACAGGCATTAGAAGATGTGAGTGAACAGAGAACAGAGTGCTCTCCAAGGTGTTTCTGCTGCAGCTGTTGCTGCAGGCTTGCCTGGTAAGGCTTTGCATATCTCCTTGGCAAGAAATCAGGTATTGATAGCATCTTTGGTGGTCTAGTCACTTTCTTCCTAAAATCACACTAAGACTTCATTTTTTGTAGGTAAAGAAAAGAAAGTGTTTTCTCATGAGAGGTCATGTCAGTCCCCACCACAAGACAGACAGAATCACCATCAGCTCTGGTGTATCTGTGCTTATCAGATCCGGCCTGGGGGAGCCCTGTGCACTCTGTTCCCATCCCTGCTCTCCCTGGGGCACGTGCACAGTGCCCCCTCACCTCAGCTCGGGATGGGGTGCTCTCAGGCAGGGAGCAGAGCCGTGCCCATGGCAGAGCAGCAGAACATCACAGCAGCCAGGCCTGCAGAGCTCTGTACACATGGGACTGGTGGTGCAATCATCTCATTGTACAGGCACAGAATGCTTTGTGTCTGGAATTAAAATAGGAGCTCCATAGGAAGACATCTGTTTTACATCGTCAGTTGTGCATACGAATGCAAACACTGGTCTTTAAAGGTAGTTTTTACTAATGTGCTCCCCACTGCAGAATTCCCTGGCTTGATGTACCATGAGGCTGATACATCTGATGCCAACAGCACACCATGTCTCAAAGCAAATTATCATATGGTGCTAGTGTGAAGCTTAAGATGTGCTTTGTTAAAAGCCAGCTTTTATCTGAGAGAAAAGGTTTTCTCTCTAATGTCAGAGAATATTTACATTGCAGAAAAATAATACTGCCTCTGAAAGTTATCGGGCCACATTAATTCTGGCAGTTTATAGGAAGCTGTATCAGGAAATGCTGGGTTATTTCATGTTTCTCCATGCTAAGCTTTAATAGCCTTTTGTCCCATTTTATGTATTTATGCTTTTGTAATGTTTAATACTTGACCACTGAGGGCTAATCTGGTGCATCATGTATAAAGGGAAAATATTTTCTTGTTATCCATTTTTATCCTAATTTGAATACTGAAATAGCTGTTGAACTGGTTAAATGAGGGCTTGTTAGTATTTCTGTGTTGTCTAAGTACAATTTGGAACTCTGTATTTAGAAGTTACCCATATCTCTTAATGTAACCAATTGTAATATTTTTAATCACAGATAAATTCACCCAAAAACCACAAAGAAAATCTCTTTAAGTACAGAAAAGCTAGGGTACCGAGATTAGTGATAGAAACAGATTTATTTTATGGAGCAAAATATTAAAAAATAAGTTTCTGGTAAAGTATCAGTTGCTACAAATTTGTGCTGAGCTAAAAAATAATTCTCCACGTTTGTGAAGTCTACAGAGAACCACTTTTAAACGTGTATTAATCTAACACTGCCTGTCTTAAAAGCTAAAATTGGAGAGAAAAAAATTGAAGATATCAGGATGTCAGAGTGGTGAGAAGATGAAATGTTTTCTTCGTTGTTGGATTATAAAAGAGAATCTTGGCAGTTATTTGACTGACTGGATGATCTTATAATTAGATATAATGATTGTACATTCAGTGGGTACATAAATGGTTAGTAATGCCAAAAAGACTTGAAAACAGGATTTTCTCTGCTTTGAAATCCGGAGGAAATTTATGCTGCATATTTATTTAGGAGAATTGTAATACTATCAAAGGAAGAGACCTCTGACATTATTAATACCACTAATTCATTCTTCCTGTCAGGAAGGTTCTCAAACCTAATTTAGAAGGATCTCTGTGGTTTGCCAGCACTGTGCCCACTGTGTAGCAGTTCCAGAGTGGGCACTCATTAGAGGCACAGTTACCTTGTACTCCTTTAGCAAGGGCTGCAGGTGCAAAGCAGCCCGAGGCTTCATTTTCCTTCTTTCTCCTTAGCCTGTGCAAATTAAGAACAGATATTTTGGTATCAAATATTTAAAAAGTACAGTTTTTATGACTTTCTTATATGTTAATGAGAAAGTGGAGAGAGGAGACAGATTTTTTAACTTTTAATAAGACTTCCTAGACAACATCTGTATGCTTAATAAATTAGTCATCTTTTCAGCACTTTTTGTTTGCATTACTTTCCTCAGCCAGCACTGAAGGTGGTTATTCTGATGGTGAAGTAAAATAAATGGGCTGATGTGAACTGAGAAAGCCTATTACAGATCCGGTGTGAGTGGCTCTTGAGATCTGTAATGTTGCAGAGATCCCAGATCTCGAGTCCTCAGGCATCTGCTCCAGATGGTGGTGAAGAGCTGAGGCCACCATCCTTCTCTGTGTGCAGAGAGGGTCTGCTGCCTTCCTCTGTCTTCCTGGGCTGCTGTAGCTACAGGTAATTGCTTGTGTGTGAGGGGCCTCCTGTGCCGTCTCAGTAGCTGCTCTCTTATCTCTTTTCTTGTGGCATAGTGATGCTTTCCACAAACATCAGCAGCCTGATATTCCTTTTCAAAATCACAACAATATGACAGGCTAAAAGTGCCTGGTTGGCAGTTTCCTGCTTTGGAACAGACTCCTGACTGCTTTTCGATTTTTTAACTGCACCATGGGGAAGAGCTTGCAGCTTGACACAACCATCATACTGTAATAATATATTCTATTAAATCCTTGTTTACTACTTCTATTACCTTTCATTTCATTTTTTTCTAAGAGAGACAACAAAAATAAATGCTTTTTTTTTTTTTTTCCCCAGGGGAAAAATAAAAAAGAGTTATATGGTGGGAAGAGGGATTTTTGGGCTTGTGGAAGACTTAACAGTAACAGTTATGTACTCTTGACCCTCTAGTTAGGAACTGCAGAAAGAAAAAGTCAAGATCTTCTATGCAGTGGGTGTTTATGTACTTAACAGTATTCAGCTTCATAAGCTGTAACAGAAACTTCTTTTGGTAGGTCTTTCATCTCTATAAACAGCTTACTGCAGCCATCACAGTTAATTTGATTAGTGGCACTCAGACATGAACCCAGTGAAACAGCAGCTTAAGAGCACTTTTGCAACCAGCAACTATATTGGGAATTCTAATCTTTGTCAGAGCTACACAGGAGGACAGCTACTTCTCTCACATTTCTGAATGTTTTAAAACTGTTTTGAACACTTTTGTACTTCAGGGAATGACATAGAAAGGGTGAGAAAGATTACCACCTGACAAAGCTTTCTTGAATTAGGTCACTGCAGGCTGTTTCATTTAACAGTTGTTCCTTTTCCTGCGTGCTTAAAATCAAGCTCTCCTTCTCCACACTTGCATAAGACAGGGCAGTGTTTTTGCTCTGTGAACACAGAGGATGCATGACTGTGGTGTCAGAGGAGGAAGGACAATACCTTTCTCAAATATCCTACGAAATAAGCACAGGATCCATATTTTTGTACAATAGCTGGATTCTGTATGCATCCCAGGACTGTGCTGTGCTGCTCCCTTAAACTGCCTTCCCAGGGCTCTCAATGCCCATTGTAGTTAGTGTGGCTCTATTTCCTGTTTCTCAAGTTGGATATCTGGTGTATTTACCTGTGTAATTGAGGAAATGCACAGATTGTTTGGATCCTGCAGATTTTTAAATGGAAAATAGGAAAGGTCAATGATTGCTCAGAAAAAGAACAGAGAGAAGCTGCAGGCTTTGAGAGCTCGTTCAAGGAGCCTTTTGGTGTAAAAAGATTGGATTAATCAGGTTCCAGGTTTGACATGCAGGTGGCAAAGGCAAATTTTGTACCTGGGAAAGGACATAATTCCCTTCTCTCCTCTGTTGGGGCAGTCCGGATCACAGGTTCGTTAAAAAGGCCACACCTGATCATATCTTGGGGCTGTAAACCAGAGCAGAATTAGCTCTTACCTCAACATCTCTGCATGCATAAAATAATAGTGTGTGCTTTTGATAAACACTGGTTTGGCGTGGCTGCCAAAGTGATTAATAGTGAAACAGTTAAAGTGAAGGTATTTAAGCACTGCCACTTGGTTTTACAGTTAGAACCTGCTGAGATAAATTGAAGCTTCTGGCATTAGTTGCTTTTAAAAAGAAGTAAATAGAAGTTTAACTTCTGTAAGTCTTTGACTTGGCAAATTTTAGGAAAGACAAAACTAAGCATCAGTCTGTGTCACAGGTAAATAATGTCTTCCCTATAAGATTTGAATTTCAGATGCAACAGTGGCTCTTGGCTCACACAGGTTTAATAAGAAGTAATATGTCTTCCATGAACCATTTGTATCTGAGAATAGATACAGATGATGGCATTATAGATGGCACTGCTTCTGACCAATAATTTTAATCTGGAAGGTATCTGTTGGGTGGGGTTTTTCTTTCCTTTTCTCTTCTTTCCTTTCTTTCCTTTCTTTCCTTTCTTTCCTTTCTTTCCTTTCTTTCCTTTCTTTCCTTTCTTTCCTTTCTTTCCTTTCTTTCTTTCCTTTCTTTCCTTTCTTTCCTTTCTTCTTTCCTTTCTTTCATTTTTTCCTTTCTTTTTAATTGCTTTTCCCCTGAATAGTTAGAACTGATTAAAAAAGTTATGCACTTGATTGCACACATATCAGTTATATCACTGTTATATGAAGGCAAATGTACTGCTCTACTTTGAATGTAACATCAACCAAGCAATTTAATACACCCAAAAACTATGGCAAATTTTCTTGTGATACTATGAAAACGTGGTTGTGTAAAAGGGTTGTTTGAGTCTTGCTTTTACTAGTGCTGTGGAGTAAGCCATGACTGCCAGGAGAAGCAGGAATATAGTGCTTGCCAGCTGTTTTTTCCCTACCAAAAATTATTTGGATCAAGGTGTTTTATCTAAATATATTCAGGGTGCATATGAAATCTGTTTTGGATATGTTCACCTATTTATTTTAGATAAAGAGCAGCTGTTTCACAGGCAAAGTTGCCAGCAGCAGTCAGATGACAGGATGTCTGCAAAACTGAATAGAGTTTCTTTAAACAAACTCCTCAGACTCCCAGATCAAGTATGTCTTATCATCTGTCTCACAGCCCATCAACCATCCCACCCCTCCCTGGGAAAACATGGGAAAGCAGGAGTGTCTGGAAGGATGATGGATAGAGATCTGATAAACAAAGGTGGAACAAGGCTTTCATAACTGGCCTTGCCTTTGGAGGAGTGCCCTGCTCTATTGAATCCTATGTGGATTTACACTGGTAAATTGTACTGCAGTGAGGCAAGTTCTTCAGTCCTAGAAGCAATTTGCAGGGAAACAAAGTGTTGTATTATATTGGCCAGTAATGGCTACTGTATATTTTTTGGTTTCTGCTGTGCAGCTCAGTTTCTGGGACCTGAACAAATGACAGGAAAGTAATGTAAAATTGCATGGCTGGAAGGACTGCTTAATGAGATACAGAGCCTCTTGTCTCTAAGTAGTCCGTGTAGGCCTAATAGGGCCCAAATGTTGTGACAAACAGTTATGTAGACAGCAGAGCAGTGTTCTAATTTTTTTTTAAAAGGGCTACATACTCCAGCCCTGCTGATGTCGGTGGAAGTGTGTCTCAGCTTCTTATGAATGACTTGGTGTGCACTGAAAAAACTGATGTAGATCACACCTTTTTTGACTCAGCCATACAGAGCTCTCCTGTATCTCAAGACAACAGTATACATTTTAGCTCTAAATTTCACGAGGATCCACTTATTGCCAAAAGGATCCTTTTGTTTGAACAACTGCCTTTTTCTAAACTGTTTCACATTATTGGCACAAATAGTTGGTTCTGCTTCTTGGGAGAAAGAGAAAATAAGCATTTAAAGGTGCCATTTCTTGTGCCACCTATGTCATTTGTGTGTTATAGTGATACCACTAGATGCCAAAGTGTTGAAATTCCAAAAAGGAAGTGTCAAAGACTCCCAAGAGATGTCACATTTCCTTGGATATGTGTTTGTAGAGCACCTATCTCCTTCTGGAAATCCCACAGCTAATTTTTTTTGGTGCTTGTCATCTGCTGAGTACAGAAACAGTTGTGGTAGGGAAGGGACAGATCACAGCTTCGTAGTCTTGCTGCCAGTGACTCCCTCAGAGGAGAAGTTAAATATTAGAAGTCTGTAAGACCTGGCTTGACTTTCTGCTAACACCAGTGATCCTTGGGGGCTGTTTTAAATCACCATTTACAGCATGGCCCATGTCTGACGTCACACATCGGCAGGAGAGAAGTCATCTTTCCAGAACTCACAGTCTGAGTCTGTTCATGGAGTAACTAACCACAAACAAATTAAAGACTAAAAAGAAATTAAATGTTTACCATGAACAGTGCTAACAAGCCTGACTAAATACTGCTGCTGCTGTGGAGACATCCCATCAGACATCAGTTTTTCACAACTTCAAATGTTTTTCATTAGAATGCTAAAAAATGGCTGTATTGAAATAGAAATAAATGTTCCTACTTACATAATCTATCCACCTATCATAATTATCTATTGTTGTGAAATTCAGGTTCAGCAGGTTCAGCATACAACAGATAGGTTCCTGCTTGCAAATAAATTGTGCTTGTTTAAAAAGTCAGAAGTAGAGAGAAAGAAGAACATATTGAAAAGGAAGGTATTTCAAAGAACTTTCCTAGTGTTGAAGAATTTCATGTTTATTCTGTACATGCTGCAGAGGAAAATGATCCACTTTGTTAAACTGCCTAGAAAGTGCATTTTTTTTCCAGAAAACTTTTCATACTTTAAAACTAAGTTTTAATATGGCACAAACCAGTGAATTCAGGCAGCACATCTAAGAAAACAATTTTTTTTCATCACAGAAAACCTGAAGCTAATCCAGCAATTATAAAAAGGTACTTCTTCCTTTGCATTTATGGAGTGTAAGAAACCGTTGTACCAAGCAGACAAAAAACCTGACACCAATCTCTTGATCTCCATCTTGCAAGCCAACAATGGTACCCATTCATTACTTCACCCAATATCTCTTTCTATTCTGTTTAATGGGAACTATTCTCTGGTTGCAGTGTACTTCAGTGAAAATGTTTTAAAAAGCACCTGCTTCTACACTTTGCTGTTTTTTATTCGAGCAGAGAGCTCCTAAAAGAGCTCTTTTGCATTTATGCCTTTATATATAGGTACTGTTCATACATAAACCTATGTATTATACACAGCAAATAGTATCTGTGCCCTGTGCTGCACTTGTTCTTTGCTGACTTCCCGTTTATGGATGATGAGAATTCTGTGCATGGGAGTGGCAAAGATACGAGATCTTTCCTCCTGCAGAGCTGTTTCCGTGTATGGTCATTCACATTTCAGGCAGAGTTTAGAAATTGCTGGAAATTTGAAGGACTGGAATTTTTGAGAGGAAAATTATACTTCTTCCCCCCCATCTTTCCAATATCTGTTTTCAAGTGTGTCTTCTAGAAAGTGCCTCTGCTCCTATTTGGTTCTGTAATTCCTAAATCATTGCACTTATCCATACCCACAGTTGTATATCACTGTGTGGTCTGATTTGCAGTGGAAAAGCAAAAGCGGTGGGGGCTGTTTGTTTAAGAGTAAGCTATTTCCATATTCTTACTGGTTCCGTTTTGGAATATGGAAATTTAAGTCTAATTAGTTGAAAGAACCTGTAGGGACTCCTTCCATATAAAGAGAAACTTTAGTAGCACGAGGTTATGGAAGTGCACCTGCAGGCCCACAGCATTGGTTCAGTGAAAAAGGAAAGCATTTAATGCTGACTCTGGGCATCGCCCCCCGAGCACTCTGCAGCAGACAATGGTTCTGCAGCCAGGCTGCTCAGCCCTTGCTCCTGCAGCAGCCTGCTGCGATGGGACAGCACTGTAATGAACTGCAGAGTGCAGTGGACTTGCTTTGTTTCCTGCAAACTTCTTACAAACTCAACTCTGCTCATAAGTCGTGTGGCAGAGCCCAGCACACACCTGGAGTCACCCAGCATCAGCTGATTCTGGTGTAATCAGAGGAGTGCCCTACTTATCTTCCCTGTTTGGGAGCAATAGCTAAGGGAGAGTCAAGCCCAAATAAAGCTGTGATGCAGTGCTACATTGCTTTCAGTGCAAGCTGAAACAATATCCACCTGTTGTAGAGCATACCTGAGCATTTTGGGTTATTATTTCAGCCCCATTTAAGGGGATAATGCAATGACTGAGGGAACGTATTAATCATGCCTACATCAGTACTGGAATTTGGTTAGTGACACGTTAGTTCTTGTTCATAGCAGATGTTCTATGTTACAGCAGGGAGGTGTGTGGGGGGAAGCTGCAGTTAACAAAGCACTTTCCTGTGCTTGCAATTGTTCTGTTTTCTGGTTTTTTTTTTCATTCTTCCAGGTGTGTTAGTCAATCTGTATTATAGTCGTGTAGGAGTACAACATAGCTAATGCATTTCTGAGAGACTTTTAATTTCAGAAAGTTAAGAGTGTAGAGCAGTAGATGGCATTTAGTGATAGCTGTTCTCAGCTCTGGATGAAAGGCCTTTCTGTGTCAGAGGCCTCTTGGGCCACACTGAAGTCACTGTGAGGTGGTTTGTGTGTAGGTGCACTGCACAAAACTGAGCTCTGTGCTTTCTTATTTCCTCTTTTTGTTCCACTAAACCCTAGAAATGGGTAGGAATTAGAATATTTGAAGCAGTATTTTATGCACAGGCTGGATTTCCCATCAAAGTCAATGAGTAACTTCCTATGGCTGAAGCTGGCTGTGAGAGCTGCTGTCACCAACTCATTTCCTCTGTAATGACCCTTTTCTCTCTGAAGTTGTGCTTGTTTTTATACCCAGATTCCACAGTAGTTTTTATTGTTAATTTTGTGTACAGTGAACAGAGAAGTTTTTGTTTACATAGCACGAGACTTAGCAGCCACTGTGGTGTTTATCAACCGTGACACTCATTTCACATCTCATCTGTTATATGAGTGAAATGTGAAAATAATCATGTTTTTCTAGCATATCAGGGATGAAATGACTTACAACCAACAGGAATGGCTGGGGTTATTTTTAGTCTTCTGTGTTAGTGTAATTTACCAGCCAAAGTGTGGAACCACTTTCCTCTTCTCCCTGGTTTATGGTAGTAGTAAGTGCCAAAACAACAGAATGGCTACAGCTCACAAACCCATTGCTGAGTTTTAGTCTCAATGGCAGGACTGTTTCTTGGCAATTATTTTACTAAAACACCCCTAGGCAGATTCAGTTTTCTGACTACTGGCCTTGCAAATAATCACAACTGGCCAAATTCTTTGCTCAAGAACACTGAGTAAAATTTTGGGTGGTCTAAATGACATCAATATCACTGCTTGATGTACTTTCTAGTCATCACGAACAGCAGAACAGAGGCTGGAAGCTGATTGCTCCTGGTAAAAATATTTGATTGGAAAGAAATGATGTTTCTTTTACTTTGCACTAGAGAAGGCAAATATTTGCAAGGAAGGGAAAAGACAAGCCTGTGCTGTCCCCTATAGAGTGTAGCATCAAATTACAGTCAACAGGCTTTTTAAAGATTCAGAAGAGAAATTAATTCATAGTACAAAAACTCATAAGGAAGTTGCTGCACTATCAGAGCAGGGTAGAAGATAAGAAGGATGAAGTAAAGCAATGAGAAATTGCCAAAAAATGATTTGAGTTGCGCTTTGTAATGGGACAAAGACCTAGGGCCCAGGGGATTTTCTCTTTGGTTGGGTTTTTTAGGGGGGAGTAGGGTGGGGTGGGGTTTGTATCTTTTTGAGAGCAAAATGAGTTTTAATTCTGATATGGCTTCCATTGTGAACATACTCATTATAACTCACTTGATTATAACTCTGAAACTGATTAGTTCCTTAAGGCAATGCTTTGATGAAGTTTAGAATGTAGTTTGGAAAGTCTGTAAGAAATTTCATGTTTTACTTTATAGGCTTCAGATTACATATATAGTGCAAGTGTCATAGTGAACATTACGAGAACCAATTTGGTTGCATACCTAAATACAGTTAAACCAGAGAGCTCCAGGCTTGCCTTTATGACTTTATATATCTATTATACATCAAAGGGACATGACAGTTGTGCTCTGAACCAAGAAAATTCACAATTACAGGAAAAAAATTAACACACATGTACTCAGCAAAACCACAGTGCAACTCATTAGAAATTAATTAAGCATCTCACTGCAAAATCCTTATAAAGAGAAAACTCCCACTGGTCCAAATTTACTGCTAGCCTAGAAGAATATAGTTTCCTGAAAATTTGTTTTATCTCAAGAATTTTTATCGCAAATGTTGGAAAACAGTTGGAATTTCTCAGAGCAAGGATTATAGAATAATGTAGTAGACTTGAGCAGAACACATTTCTTCTCAGGTAATCCCTGGTGCTTTTCGTTTTAGGGTTGAAGAACTTATAAACGGATTTTTCCTTAAATATGGTAAAGTAAGAGTCATTATGTAATAAGGACTTGGTAATCCAGATCTGTCATCATTTAAAGACAATTTAGGCCTTTATCCTGAATTCATTAGAAACAGAGAGATTGCTCTTTTCAGATTAAGGTGACCCATCCAGTGACTTGCAAGGAACAGCAGCCAACGAATCAAAGTCCAAATTCTGTTCATCCTGTAACTGTGTGAACAATTGTAAATTGTACTGATGAAAATACACGTGCAGCTTGGCTCCTGTCTATATCACATTTGTCTTTCTAAAATATTTATGGTGAGATGTGAAGATAGCTGTTGTTATCTGCATGTAATTCTTCTACGATGCCCAGAGTTTGTTTTCATGTTGATAGCAGTTTATTAAATGAAAGACTGGCCTGATGCACCTACTAAGAAAAAAAATAGGAAAAGTAGTGAGGAAGCTTTATGGAACATGTAAGACATTCATGAGTTGTTCCAGACAGTCAAACTTATAACAGTGCAGCTGCTTGAAGATGTTTGAGACAGTTTCTGTGGTTTTCTTTGGCGGTAGTTCCAAGCTATATTTTTGTACAGAATTCCTCTTTGCTAAAGGAAAGTGATTGAGTAGTGCAGTTAAGTATGACAAGAGAAGCATCACCAGTGTTGGGTTCAAATTCCTGTATCCTACATGTACACAAACAGCACCTGCCTCTTTCTAGCTCCTGTGTTCAACTTAGGCTTGAAAGAAACACTTTATTATGATGTTTCTTCCTACCTTTCCCTGAAGATAAGGAACTGTTTGAACAAGGCAATCCCTGTAGTTTGACTTACTGATGAAACCAAGGTGTCTTCATGTCCCATTTCTTCTTCCATGCAATGTCTTTGTTTAATATTTATAGGCATCTGATGATCTGATAAAAGCAATGAGTCTGTCTGGAATCTCAGGCAAATGGCTTTATGGATTTTGAGACAGCACAGCGAACTTTTATTGCCATGCTGAGCACTTATGTGCTCATACTTGTGAAATGAGTTTCGGACGTGATGCGCTGACTTACTGCTCCTGCACTGCCGGACGCACATGCTCACGTGACAGAGGGATGCATGAAGTCCCACGTGACTCTCCCATTTGCCAGGAGTCTGAGAAATATTAAAACCCATCATTTTGATACACATTTGTTCTTGCCATTTCAGAGGGTAATTTTCAGTGACAGGATATTATATGCTCAGGGGAAAAACAGGAAAATTGTTCTGTGATAGCTGCTTATCTACAGTTCTGCGTAGTCAGAGCAGAAAGTATTTATAAAAGAATATTATTTCATTAACTTCAAGATAGTTTTATTTTTATGCCACTGCTGGAGAGAGAAAAATCCAGATGTGATCCACCTTTCTCTAGCTGTTTTACACAGAGCAGTATAAACAATTTTGCATCTTAATTAATGCATTTGGCTAACTGATATCCAGAGACCTAAATAGGTCATGAAGCCAGGTACCACAATGGATAAATTGTATTTCCAGTTATGTCATTGAAAGTCCTTTAGAAATCAGTGAAGTTAAAGATGGGCTGCATGGGTGTGACTGAGGGCAGGATATGGCCTATAAACTCTGCATTGAAGAGGGGAATAATCTGAATATCTCCAATTAGTGGGGATGCTGAAAGCAGAGATGGAGCTTAGCTGCTGCTGTGGAGTATAAAAACCATTCTAAAATGGTTTTAAATCCACCTCTCAACAAGAAAAATACAGGAGGAAAACCAATTTTTTTATCCTGGAAAGGAATAAAAAAACAGGTATTGAGATCAAGCTTTAATTTGCATTTTTAGAGAAATGGATGTTTTAGGCCCAAGCAAATAAGTAAATAAATAGGTGTTTACTTAGAGATATTGTCAAATACTTAACACTAAAATTAGGGGCTTGTCAGGAGACAACTGGCCTACTCTAAAGCTAAAATAATGCCTTTGAGGGTGGGGAGCATAATCTTCCATGCCTATGAGGTCCTGCGGATTCCAAAGCAAAGCAGAGGAAATAAACCATAATACAGGGGCAATGAAAGGACTTTTTTTTCTCAATTTTGATGTAAGCTAAAGTATAGAACTTAGTGTTTTGAAAATAAGCCTTATAAGGTTACTATCCTGAAGAATTATTCTGTTAAATAGTTTTGTAATCCACAGGGTCTCTTCCGGGTACTTTGTTTTTTAATATCAATAATGTACCTATATTTCATTGAAAAAATTATCTTTTAAATTAGAATTGGAAGTACATATAAACTGGGGAATAAATGGATCTTAGAGTTTCAAAATTCAATGTTTTGACATGGTCACATACAATATTCAGAGAAACACTGCAAAGAGAGCAGCTCAAGCATCTTCTAAGGTGAGTCACAGCTTGGATTTCCTATTTTATTTCCATTAAATAGGCAGCAGCCTTCATTTCTTTTGAATTCTAATACCACCTATTAGATTTGAAGAACTAAGAGTAACATGGGCATTGCAGACTTCTGTGTATTATTTTCACTCTTAAAACTGAATCATAACTTCAGACTGGTACAGTAAGAGATGGGAATTCTCAACTCTTTTGAGAGTAGGTAGGAAAGGAGAGGAAATTTCATCAGAAGTTGGATACTAAGTTCTGGATTTAAAATCACTAATGTATAGGGAATGCTGAGAAAAATCTATTTTGATCTTATTATGGCTCAACAAGACTTTGCATCATTGAAATATAAGATGGACTAATTTCATTAAAGAAATTGCATTTGGGTTTTTTAGTTTGCGGTAAAACTAATTATAAAACAGCTTTTAATGAAATATTATGTGGCAAAGCCAATGTATTTTATATTGCTGTTACAAAATGAATAATCTCTCATGCTGTAGTTTTAAATTCTTAATCACATTCTTCATTTAGACTCTCAGAAAGGAATGAAGATCTTATATATAACAGCCTTTTGACTGGGTTTTTGTTGTGAATAGTCCAGCAATGTGATGAAATACTTTCTTTAATGTAGCCTAGGTGATTACATAGGAGCTTTTTCTCAAAAGTGGTGTCAGTTTAACTGTGATGTTTCCAGATATCTATATGCCAGTTACATGCTCCAAGTCTGAGATCATTCCTAGCACTCCATTGAGATTTATCCCTAATTTTGTTCATCCTTATTAAATCTGCAAATTGGCTTATATATTTAAAGAAAGTCACCAGTTCTCAGCATAAAGTACAGTCTAAAGTATCCTTAAAAATAATCTCAGGTTTGCTACTGACTGAACCAGAGAAGGAGAAAAGAACTAAAACATAGTGCCAATTTCAACTTCTTAGCCTAAGACTTAGAAAGGTATGTTGATTTAATTGCTGTAACTCCATAGCCTTTAATGGGAGCTGTATTCATAAAATCCTTTACCATCCTTTGTAGATTAGTCAGAGGATTTAATGAAAAAGAAAAGAAAGTTAAAATGGGATTTTTCCTCTCTCAGTCTAGGCCGAATGTGTCAGAGTATCCAGTCAGAGACTTAGCAGAGCATCTAATAGTCAGAAAACATTAGGCAGCAACTCTATGAAAATATTTTGTGGTTGTTTTTCTGTTTTTTGGGTTTTTTTTTTTTATTTTTTTAAATTTCTTAAAATTAAGTTTATGAAGTAATTTGAATATTTTCCTTGATAATTTGCTCCTGTGCAACTCCAAAGATAATCCAGGCCCTGGAGCACTTGCACAGATTGTTTGGGCCAGAGTATTATGTGGTGTCATGTCACTGCCAACCCTGACGGTAACTCCGCTTGGCAACCAGTCACACTAATTCCAGTGGAATGCTACTGCAAGTGAGCCACATTTTTGAATCTAGAAGAACATTGTTCAGTAACTAAACTCTTGTGCTCAAGCATCTTATTTTGACTGATAATTTTTGAAGTCTGTCAGTGTCTTGAAAACAATGTGCAGATGCCTCTTGCTTCAGATCTGCTGTGTTTGCCAGCGTTGGCTCATATCTTTGTAGTGACATATACAAAAGTGGTGTTTCTTACATCACGGTGACATTTTATTGCATATCAACTGAAGGGAGAATATCTCCAAGGAGATTTTTTCTGTCTATGGAAGATGGAAGGAGAACAGCTGTGTGCAGGGATGGCCCACCAGGGAGCCATGTTCTGCAAGCCTGCCTGCGTCACCTTCCGTGGGCTCCAAACACAGGGAGCAGGAGCCAGGCTTATCCTTTCCATGCCCAGCTGAGAAATTCCCTTCCCAGCCACTCAGCACAGCAACAGCCTGCTGCTTTTGTTGGTCTAGTTTCTTCAGAAGTGCCTGTGAGTGGCCACCCACACATCTAACCAGCCCTGCTGGTGCACAAAGAGCCAGACTCCTCCACGCCTGGTGGACCTGTCACGTTCATGCTGTCAGGGTCACGCTGCTCACCAGGCTCAGGACAGGAATTTTTGCCAGTTAAACTTGTGTATTTGCCTCAGGGGTTTTGATATTTGGTCCTCTTGGTATTATCATCTGTCTGAAAACAATCTGTGGGCAAATATATGGGAAAATTATTTGGTACATGGGGGAATCTAAAGGTGACACCACAAGGGAAGTCATTGAGATATAGGTAAATGATCATATGGTGCCCTCTGACCTGAAGATCCACTAAATATTTTATGTGGAGATGTGCAATAAGTAGAAGAAGGTGTATATAAGATTTGTGGAATTCGGTTTGTTTGTCATAGGCTGAGCTCCTCTCCAGAGGAGGAGGAGGAGAGGTTGGTGCTGTGTGACAGCCAGCAGGTGAAGGCTCATTTCAGGCTGGCTGTCGTGTATGAGGAGGATGAAGAGGCAGGAACTGTGGCATGGGAGACCAGCAGAGGTGCAGGAGTGAGGGGAGGACTGGTAAGAGTTAAAGATGGTGAGCACTGAGGCTGTCAGATGAGAGATATGTGGGGAAATGGGTTGTCAGGAAAAGTAACACAGAACAACAGAAAGTAATGACAGTGAAACTCAAATCTAGTCCTGACAGCACAAAGACGGCTGAGGAACAGAAGGTCGGTTGTTAAAAGGTGTAGCTGGTGTGTCATGTGCCAAAGAGAAGACACCTAACAGATCATTAATGTGAGCTCATAGAGAGGGCAACTCAACAGTGGAGGGGGCAAATTGAGGTGGTGGCTGAGGAGCTCAGTGACAGCACAGCTCTGTGTCACTGGATCCACAGGTGGTGCCGTGGTGCTGGCTCTGCAGGCAGGAGATTTAATTTTGATTTCCTTCCTGAAACCTCTTTTGTGGAATCCGTTGGTTTTCAGCTCTCAAAGGTAACTCGAGATTGCTGCTTAGTAAATGGGAAAACACATTGGCTGATGGCACAGTATAACAAATGCTTAATTTCGTAAAGACATAACTAGTATTAATTACCCAGACCTATATGTGCAAGCAGTTAAACAGCAGCTGTATGACTCAGCCCTTACCACTAAATACCTGAAGGCTTTCACTTTGAAATATTTGCTTCGTGCTTATTTTTTCTGGCACGGCATGATCATGAGATTTCTACACAAATTGCTGATTGGCTTTATGGTTTTTTTATTGTCTGGTTTCTGGGAGCTGTCAGTAGAAGCAAGACAGAAACCTTGTTCAGTTCTGGAATCTGCCTGGGCTATTGGCCATTCCCAGCCAGAGATGTCATTTACTGAATTCAGTTATGCTGGTTTCATCAAACCTTGCTAGATTGAGCTTCTACTCTCAAAATTCCATCCAGAAAAAATGGTAATTTGGGTAGAAGCTAGCCATGTGTGGTTATCTGTCTGCAACATCAAAGCAAAGCTGAGTTTGTGCAATCAAGTTTAAACAGAAAGGGGTTTATGCTCATTGTAAAGCTGCATTTGAACTCCTGCGTGTAAATAGCAGATGCAGCTCAGCCTTTGGGTAGTTTGCAAATGCCAGGCTACACAGGAGGAATAAATGCAGAGGGCTATGGGCAGGACAGACTCCTGTTCTGACATCAATCATCCCCAGATCAGTCAGAGCTAATCAACACTTTTCAAGTTATGAATACCGAACACTTGTCACAATCTGCAGCTGAAAAGTTATTCACTGAAATTATACAGTGAATTAATTGAAGTAGCACCTTGGAGAAAATTATAAGTGTTTTTCAGGCAATTTGTGAATAGGCAAAGTGAAATTAATTGAATGAATGATTTGTTATGAACTATTCTCCCAGAAGCAGGAAAGTTCTATTTTTGGTTTTTCTAATTTCACTGAGCAAAGTTTGAAATGTTCACCCATATATCCTGCCACAGAAATGTGAACCCAGTCTTGACCATTCTCATCTTCTTTAGCATCTTGCCATGTTGTGAAGATCACTGATATCTTTAGCTGTATTCCTGAAGCAACTTATTATAGCTGAAATGCTTTAACAGTTTATTTAATGATTAATATTTATTCGAAAGAGGAACTGTTTACCTTGTTATATTTTATGCAGTTTCTCCACAGTAAAACATTTACTCTGGTGTACCATATAATGGTCAAAGGTAGAATTTTGTCTACAAGCCCCATTTTGAAGCAATAACCTAAGGCAGATTTCTACTTGATGTATGAAGTAATTCTACCTCTGAAAGATCATTAACAGTTGACAGTTTTAGAAAAGAGAAATGAAGCAGTCTCCATATTTTTTATTCTGTCTTTAATGCTTAGCATAAATTTTCTATTTCCACAGTGTAATGCATGATGGTTTTGCCTCAGAAAACAACTGTTCAGTCTTTATTAATGAACATTTTTATTTAGGCTTAATAAATTTGTGAAAACTGCAATGCATTCTAATGCGATTAGGTTGAAAGTGAATGCCGTGCACCTCCCAGATATGCTCTATTCTATGATCTTGGTTTTTTGCATAGGAAATATGCAAATTTTGTAAATATGCAAAAAAAGGTAAAATGATGTCCTATTTTCTTATACTTTTTAAGTTTTCTGTTAAGATTTTACCTGAACAGTGATATCAGGTACAATTATGAGAGCTGCCAGCTTTCCTCTCTGCTCGTGATTTCTTGCCCCTGTGCACTGGATAGTGATAGGTGGCTCAAGTCTCGTGCCTGAGGAAATGACTATATTTTTGCTATATTTAGTGCATTCCCCCATCAGTGGTAGTTTTATACACTATGTAGGGTACAGGAAGCATTTGTAGAAGTAGCTGTTCTTCTCTTCCCTCTGAAATCATTAGAAATTTGACTTTCCTTCCTGAGTCATGCTAAAGTGAATTCTTTTGAAAATCCCATTCTGCTTGTCTATACAGGAAAAAAAATGTGGCCTACAAAGATAAAAGCTTTCTCAGGGAAACACTGGCATCTTGATATCACACTTGGGGAATTCTTATTAGCACTTTATTATACGGCTTTGGAGGGCAAAACCAAGTTGCTTTGCTGTCTCTGCCAAACTATCTGAGGAATCCTTGAGCAGCATAGAATAAATATCCTTAGGGCTTTTGAAAAGATCAGAGGTGCTGTGGCTGAGGTTTGAGTCTGCAGTTTCTGAGGACCTTGGTTCTTGAAGCTCAAATTGTCATTCTTTAAAATAAAAGCTTCCTTTTTCTGTGAGAACAGCTTTGGTTTTTTATAAAAATGCTATGGAACAATTTGTTGAGAACAATTAAACATCGTCTTCTCCTTCCCCCTTCTCCCGGGCTCCATTGAATTACAGTTGTTGCAAGCAAGCTCGGGTTTATAGCTCCAACATGGTCTAAGGTGAGGAAAACCTTTTAACTAGATTTCCAACCAAGCAGTCTGCATTCCCTTCCACAGAGACTAAAGTACTTACCTGTATTGACATAAGCATTGTGAAACAGAGAAAAATACCAGCATTTGTTAACAATCTATTTATTTTGTCTGCAGCCTCAAACTGAAATGACATTGCAGTTATAACTTCTCTTGGAGACAGGAATGCAGACAGAGACCAGGAACCATGCTGTGATCTGTAGATTTTTTTTTTTTTGTCAATGAATGTGTTCTACTATCATGTGGTAAGAAGTAGAGTCAGGCAGTGCTGAACTAGAAGTAAAATGAGTTTCTTTTCCTCCCTTCCTGGCTTAATTTGGAAAAGTTGAGGGGGAAGAATGTTGTTATGTACTTTGAGAGGAGCACACTAGAGTGACCTGTGTAGGTTAAGCAGATTAACCAGCTGGCAGGTAATTGAGGACGGCCAAAGCAGTCTAGTGTCTGCTTTTCCATGAGGATTTGCTGACTATTCCCTGTTGCCTGATTGTTCCAAGGGAGGAAAGGTGTCATATTGATCTGTGTGTGGACTGCCTGCTGCCTGGTCACTTCATGCTGGTGTTCCCAGGTCCATAAACTGGAGATTTGTTTCAGCTTTTCCCATCTCTGGAATTTCTTCAAAAATGAAGAATTTTTTTCAATAGTTTATTTTGTTTCAGCTCTGATTGCCTTGGAAATGCCAAAATACTCTGTTCTAAAATACTCTGAATTAAATGTGCTTCCCAGTTGGGTTCTTGCTGACTTCACCTGGTTCAAGTGGGACAGGGGAGTTGTGGCTCCTGGCTCTGGGACACTGGTGACACAGGCCGGAGCTTGGCTGGAGTGCACTGCTCCAGGAATTGCAGCTCCCTGCCTATGGGGCACTCAGCCTGGCTGGCAGGTTTGCTGTGAAGCCACGGATGTTCAGTTGCAAGGCATTGCTCCATAAATCCACGTCTTTCTCTCTGAGGGACTGGGGAGCAATCAAAAGTTCATGAGTGATGAGATTTTTCAGTTCACATTACTTGAATGTACTCAATTAGTATTTTCTGCAGAGCTTTTCTACAGAAAATATTGGTAGTTTAATTTCCTCACTATTTCAAAATGAAATTTTCCATTTGCTAAACTCAAGGAAATCTGTACATTTGGGTTTGTATTTTGGATTTAAACCAAGTCAGGTCTAATTGTGTTGAGCTTCGTTTTTGTATCAATTAAATTGATACAGTATTTGTGAACTACATGGCAGACAACAGATGCCAGCTCTAAATAAGAAAACAACTTTGTTTTCTAAGAAAAGGGGACTTCAGAGATGCAAAGAAAAACTGGAGCTAGATAAATGGGGCTTGTGTTTTACTGAGTTCAAAAGCATTTTGCTGTTTCTGATATACACATCATTCCAAGTCCATTCTTTTTCCTTTGAATCTCAAGACAACGTTGTGATGATAAGGAGAATGGATCACCAGGCAGTGTGTGACTGCAGTGGGTTCATTCTCGTAAAACTATGGGTGTATCACTAAAAGGCTGATAAATCACTTGAAAGCAGTTCTTCCAGCTGTAACCTTGGAACACGCTGAATTGTTAATTGCCAAGACTTATTTTAAGCTTGCACATTTGTAGATGCAAAGCAAAATGTGCAATCATTTCAAGTCCAAATCTGCTCTGGGATGTGATTTAAGAGTATTGTGTGTGCATAAACTGCTTCTTCAGTGTTTTCCACTGAGGGAGGTAGAACAAAAGAGCAAAGGCTGGATTTGCCATTATACATTAACTTCCAGCTTTGTTAAACACAGGATCCCATCTCCAGGATGGGCCAACATCTTATTATTCCAGGTCAAGCTAATACCACCACCTGCACCAAATTCCATGTTTTACTGTTAGCTAGAATAAAAACAAAAGCTAGGCTTCAGCTTTGCAGAAACATGAAATGTATTTTCCTGTTTACATACACAACAACAAAATTTATTTGTGATCATCGAGGTATCTAATCCTTGTGGTGTCCTGTCAACTCCTATTATATGGAAGGATGTCAGTGTAGGTACAGTGCACTTCCAGCGTGCAGAAGGCAGTATACAAGGAGATCTGCACTGTGCTTCTCCTGTTGGTGGTAAATAAACAGCACAAGGGTCTCTCTAGACAAAACAAATCTCCAAACTTCAGCTTTTCAGTTTAATTCTTCTCCTTCACAACTAAATAAAGATTGGTGTACAGGTTTCCCATATGAAAAGCTTTGGGATGGAAATATTATTAAGTCTGTTTCTTTTTTTTTTTTTTTAATTTATTTTTCTTTTCATTTATTTTCTGACATTGTGAATAGCCATTCTTTGGTTCTCAAATTCAAATGTGACCTTTTAAAATGTATTTCAGGATTTTCCAAGAAGACTTGTTTAGTTTTCTTGTGGAGAAACAAAGCAGTTCCTTGTGAAAACAGATTCTCCTGATTGACTTGTACTGTTTTTCCACCTGTGTGCCATCACAATCAAATGTGAAAATGATGGGATAATGCAATAACGATTAGCTGGAATACAGATGTAAAAAGGTACAGATGCACTGGAAAGGAAACGCTCAAGAAACCTTTAAAGGTGTTTGAAAGTGAAAATGAAGGGCTGAAGTGGATCAGTTAATTACTAAGGTTGAGTTGAGCCCTTGGTACCCAGGTGAAGCTGGAGCAGGGTGTGTGAGGGGATGCTGTTGCTCTGTGCTGAGAGGGGCTGCCATCGTTTCCCAGGAAACAATGGCCAGAAATGTTCACATGCATCAAGTCAGCTCTGTATGAAAGCTCATTGCTTTAGACAGGGACTGTTTCTAGAGGTAGAAAGGATGAGAATGGGACACAGATGATTTTGTAGACCCTAAAGAAGTATTTATAAACCCTGTTTTTCAAGATGTTAGCTTGTAGCTGAAACAAATTCCAAATTAAGCACGTGCAAATCTTCATTGTGCAGTCTGTCTCAGGCTTTCAAATCAGGCCACCCAAGAGGATGCTTTGTATGGAGGGGTTTTCCTAAACTCCAAACAGGTGTTTGGATGCTGAACTTAGGCTGTTCTGTGTTGGAATTCACTACTGCATAGGCCAAAAGAGTTCCATAATGGCATTATAAAGAACATAACTCTTGTCTCAGTGAATTTCTTTGCACACACCTATAAGGAATAGTTTTCACAATAGATATTATAAGATATTGTGATAGATTTAATTGGATGTATTAAATGTGATATATTTGAATGTCATGTAAAAGTTACTATCCAGTTGGACTTGCTTTCATGAGAACTATACTTTATTAGAGTTTTTCAATATTTTTAATTTTAGTACTGCCTTTCTCTCAACAGTGTATTGTCACAGACTTATCTAGGGCATTCAGAGCATTAAAGATCTAAACCCTGCAAATTACAAGAGAATTTTGTATTTGATAACTTCAATTAGAGTGACTAAATGATGTACATAATTGCTTCATTATATGCAAATATATATTTGTGAAGTAATTAGAGTATTACTGTGCCAGGTAAACAGTGATGAGAGGAGGAATCCACTCACATGAATTTGACTGAAGGCATAATGGAATCTCCCAGACAGAGGGAGCCAACTTTGAGTTGCTTTCTCTTACATCTGGGGTACAGAATGCCTGTTCATTTTGCAAATTTTCCTTTTTCCAAAATTAGTCAGCAAGATGGCTACCGGGAGATCACTGAACCACTCTGATTTTCTGCTTCCTTGCTTTTAGGATTGCTCTCTTGTATCCTCCATCCAAAAAGTTATGTAATTACCTGGATAGAGTTAATGAGAAGCCCGAGTTTTGGCAGCTACAGTGTTTGAAGAATAGAAGATTTAACAATTAGTAGCAACAATTTAAAGTGTAACACCCTCTTTTTGATCCCTCTCAGCATTATGGAAATGAATTTGTTTCGCAATTACCTGTTCTTGTGACAGACTTTGTCATACGAACACAGGAGCATGAAGAAAGCGAGACACTTGCTAGGAAGTGTTCCTGTGTGGGTACTGTGGGAATCCTTGGCATCTTTGCTCCCTCGAACTGGAGTTTCAGTTATAGGAAGAACATCTAATAATAACCTGGCATGTTGTGATGAAGTGTCACGTCCAAGAGTGAGTGATTGAAAGTTGGTTTTATGCGGCTTTATTTTTGTTATCCAGGTGAATAAGAAACAAATATAAATCCCACTGGGGCCCGTGATGAGATCCATGTAATTCTGCCTGAATACAGAGCAAGAAAGGTTGGAGTAGTGACTGTCACTTCACTGTCATTCCTACTATGGGAATTGCTTGTTCAAGGCAGAGAGAGGCAGTGAGACTGTGTGGGTGAGAGGCAGTGTGAGAACATGCTCTGCTTCTTTCCTCACCTCCCTTTAGGACCACTGATGGGCTGTTACAATATTTAGAGTATCATGCCTTGCAGAAATACGAGAGGGAGAGTTAAGAAACTTACTGCACAAGTAGATAGCAGGGAGTTGGAGGTGCCAACTCCTCTTTCTGCCCAGAAACTCATCAGTGGACAATGCTGCAAATTGCTCCAAAAGCATTGCTCCCCAAAAACCATCTAGGAGGAATCTCAAGAAACGAGGTTTGTATAATGCTCTCTCATTCTCAGCTACTTCTGACAATGCCCTTGGAAGTGTTTTTGTTCCACGCAATTAATTACAGTGTAGCCTACAAACATCTATTTAAAGATCATTTTGTTTCTGCCAAGTGTTCAAGGCAGCTGAGCATGTCGACCATGGGAGCAGTACATGGTCAAAGATTGCAGAAATGCTGAATACAGGGCGGCTTTTGATGGAGAGATTCTAAAAGTCTTTTGTGTCTGTTCTAATACAGACAAAAATTATAATCAGAACACTTTTCGGAATTGCCACTGAGTTTCCTACTTGGAAAAGCACTTATCTTGCAAAAGCAAATGATTTCTTTACTACTTCAAACTGCAGACCCTTTTGAAATGTAAATTAGGAAAATGGAGGTCTTGACGCTTGGAAGAACTCTGATGATTCATTTGTTATGATGTTCCTCCCTGCTGTGCTCCACTGAAACTCATACGATGGGGCTGCCTTGCCTAGTTCAGCTGCATCAAACGGGGAGGTACCACACGGAAAAGATGAAGCTACAGGGATGTGTGTGTGCTGCAGTTTATGGAAATGCCACCTCTATCAGCTACAGCAATTAGCTGTTTCTCTTCCCTCTGCTTTTAAGTAAGAAATTAATGAGTGTGTCAATGAACCCACCTGTTACAGGAAGAGAACTGAAAGTAGTTCGGTGTTTGATGACTGTAAATGCAGGAGTAAATGTGCAGAGAAACTTCCCAGTGCTGTATCAGAGAAAGGAGAGAGAGAAGAAAAGAATTGTGAATGATGTCAGCCTTCTAACCTGACAGCTCCATTTCTGGGTAACTCCCAACATGTGGTCATATTGTGTGACTGAGACCACCATTACTGATGAGCTGGTGACACTGCTAAAAACATGAATCTTATGTTTTTGAATTCTGAGCCATGGAAATTATTGTTTTCTGAGGAAAACAGTTGTCCTTTTAATTTCAATTTTATAGGTGCAAGTAAGTTAGCAATGTTGTGAAACAAAATAATGCTTTTTTTCTGACACTGATTCTGTTTTGTAGGGCAGGACTGAGTATATTATTCCTAAATTAAAGAAAGCCTCTGCACTAAACTGGAAAATGAAATGTTAGTCTGTGCAAGTTGTGCTGAGGCTTGCAAGTGGCAGCAGATGCTTTTCCATGGAGATCTATATTTGAATGCATCTCTCTCCATATTTGAAGGGTACCATTACAATGCACAGCAGGCTGTGAGAGCAGTGTTCAGGCAGGATACAGCTCCAGTCCTTCAGGCACCTTGCTGTGGATCACCCTGCAGAAGTTTGTGCTCTTGATGTTCTCCTGCTGGTTTGGGAAAGTTTGTGCTGATTTGTGGAACCTGTCTAATCTTGCATGACATGGCTTTGTGATTCTAGCATGTGGCAAAATACTGACTTCAAACATTTTGTCTCGGGAAGAGATGATTTCCTTGTTAACAGTGGGTGGAAGAGGCACTTTTGGTTATGTCTCCATTAGTATTTAGATAATGAGGGCTTTCCTACCTCCTTTAAGTTCTAATAGCTTAATAACAGCAGTCATTGCTTTATCAGGGTATTTTTCTGTCACTCACCTCAAACCAGTGTTTTTCTGGGTTGATCAGTGCATTAAATAATCTTGCAGACTGGACCAGGAAAATTAATGGATGGAGCTGTGAGAGGAGGTGTGGATTGTTTCACACAAATTTGCCTCTTCTTGCCTGCACTGATGGTGTCTTGCAGATGATCATCCTAAAAGCAACTACTGTACTGAGGACTTCCAAACTTTCGTTTCATGTTTAGGTATGAATTTTCTTAGGTTGGCATGATCCACTGGTTGTTTCATCGTCTTGTGTCATTCTGAAGAAATATATGAGCAGATTTTGGGTGGCTGCACTTTGGTTTTTGAAGATCATTTGTTAAAGATGTGTGAGCACAGAGCAGAAATGAGCCTTCTTTTCCTTTTTACCCCTGAAGACTTGATGATACATTAGATCATTATAGAACAGGTGCTTTTGGTTTAGAGTGTGATATCACCAAAGCACAGGATAGAGGAGACTAATGACTTTGAAATATCTATCACTATTCATTACACTCTGTGAAATGATTTTTGGAGGATTTACCATAAATCCATTAATTTTCAAGATCGCAAAGACCCTGAAGCAATGCTAAATCCACTAAAACCTTTTCAAATTCAGTGGGTTTTGGATAATACGAAATGGCTTACTACCTATGACTAGCCCTCTAAGCTCCCTGCTTTTGATGCAAGGTACACAGCTGAGTTAGTTGTATTGATATATTTTCACAAAATATATAATTAAAAAAAAAGTCTGGGTCAGTTGTTCAGTTTGTGTCATGTTCTTTGGTTCTTATTTCTGGCTCATTAATTTTTTCTAACTTGGTACAGTGGTTAATCGTAAAAACTGTGAGCCGCTGAGAGCAATGCCATTTGCCTCTGCAAAAGAGGAAATTTTCCAGTGTTCCCCTACATAAAAAATTAAAAGGGTCTGTCTTACTGCACAGAAGAAATGGCTAAAGAACTGCTTGTGAGCAGACATGCCTGAGACTGTTATTCCTGACTGGAATCTGTCCTGACAATTAACACTCAGCATGGCAGATACTGCCTAGGACAGAGCTAATGCACTGTGTCATGATTATTGTACTCCTCTGAGCATAAATTGAATGGGGAATGGTTAGTAATTAGCTCAAGCAAAATAGACTCTACACTTGTCTTCTTTTGTCATTAATGTCCAGGCTGATAACAAAAGAATCTCTGGTAATTAGCACAAACCCCTGTAAAAGGTCTGAGTGCGCTTCAAGAAGTCTTTCACACATGCATTTTTGTTCTAATGAAAACTTGACTTGAGAAAACAATGGACAATGGTAAGATAATTGTACATTAATAAACAATAATGGTTTTAGAAAATTTAATTTAAAGATCCTTTCTCTTAATGGCTAAGAATAATTAATAAAACAATTATATAAAGGTCTCTGGATATGCAATGAAATAGATGTATGCATGCAGCCCTCCCCCCAAACTCTCATGGGTAGAGCTGAACAGAGAGCTGGCTTTGAGTTTTGCTAATGTTCCACGCTTCCAGCAATAACATGTGTGGAATCTGCATTTTGTGCAGTGATTTAGAGGAAAAGCTATCCTTTGAGTGTTGGGTTTTTTCACTTGATTTTGATTTAAAGAGTGTAGAAAACACCCAAGGAGATCTGTACAATTGAATATTTGATTTTTTTAAAGATTTTTTTTTCAAATATATGTTTGTTATGCTGCCTGAAACGGTAGTTGTTATTAGGGTTGTGTTCATTGTCTCACAGTTTCAGAAGCTACACATTAAATGTTTCAAACCCTGAATATTGCATAGTGTGGCTTTTCAATGCATAACAATCATAATGATGAGATCCAACTTCCTGTCAGGATTTGAGGCTCAGCTGTTGGAAGGGTGTAGGTGGCTTTCTGCAGATGTAGAGATCTGAGGTGCAGAGCTCAGACTGGTGGTGGATCCTGTATGTTCTGCTCTTCAGTTCAGGCTGGTGTAGTTTGGGGCTTTATGTATGCAGTGTGAAATAATGATTTAAATCAAGCTTTAACAATGGTGTGGTGACAGGGACAGGTTTTAAGACACCAGCATGACTGAGAAGATTTGGAGACTTAGTAGGAAGTTGAATCATCCTTGCTTCTCCTTTATGCTAAGGAGAAGGAAAAAGATATATGGCAAAAATTTTAGCTATGTTTTGTTCCCCTGTCTCTTCTCACTAGCAATGAAGACTTGGGGTAGAACATGTCTGCAAGTGGAGCTGTAAAGAGGAAGCCCGTTTTCACACCTTCACAAGCGGTGAATTAAGGCCTCATAATCCAAAGGCAGTGCTGATATCCCAGAATGTAGCACAGCTAACTCCACTAACCCGGGAAGGGACACAGGCGGTTGACGAGGCTGCTCAGTATCTTTCTCAACAGTTAGTTGTTTGTTTTTTGTTTATTTTTTTTACTAATGAGCTAATTCAATTTTACAAAAGTAGGACGATGCAAATTTTAGGAGTAATATTTTTCTTTCTGCGCCCCAAAGCCATTTCAGCTTCCTTCTCTCTGGTAACAATGTTTACACTTGAGACAACAACAAATACTGAAACATACCCAGTGTGCATATACAGGGAAAGCAATGCAGTTCCCTATTTTGGCAGCTCTGCTATATTCCTCCTTTTGTTTTGTTTTGTTTTTTATTTCTGAAAGTCCTATCTAAGCACATTTTCCCAGAGAGATCAATAGCTGCTTCATGTGTGTAAACTGATATGTGTGGCTTACAAGATATGATAAAGGAAGTCTCTGGAATTGCTGGTATAGATGAATTCATTAAGATAACAGTCTGTTTATCTAATCTTATTGATGTGTTGTAGTTATAGATCACCTATTATTATAGCAATTAATTTCTGTTTCTATTCAGGTGGTTTTTATCATTAGTTTTGTTCCTGCATAGATGGCTCTAAATCACTTCTCTCAAGATTTAGAGATATTTTAGATTTAAAAGACAAAACACTTCTGTCAGCTACAATGATAAAGATGAAAACACATAGCTGGAGTCCATTGACCAATACTGTGCGGTCTTCAAGAAAAGCACTGGAATAAATCAGCAGGATAAAAAAGACCTTGGGTGATTGTGTTGAAAACTAAGTTAAGGACTTTGCAGCTTCAGGAGTGACTGTGGGATAATGGGGCTGTAATGCACAGCCTGTTACTGGCACTCACTCCAGCCCAGTAAAGGTAACAAATCACTGGGATCAAGGGGCCCTCTTGGGGCTCCTGTGAGATGTGCCTGCTATGGCAATTCCCCTTGAGGAGAAGACAGAGCAGTCTCCAGGGCTGCTGCTTTGGCTGCTTCCCTTGGCTGAAGATGGCATGCCCAGATCTGGTGCCAGTGCAGAGAGGTTCATGGCTACTTGTGGGGCTCCTCAGTGGCAGCAATGGCTCTTAGTTTGCAGGAAGTGAAGATGAGCCTTAAAAGAAAGAGCAATTTCCCTGGCTCTGGGAAATGCCTGCTTTCTTGAAGGTGTAATTGCCTCAGTGAAAAAATTGTCTCCGTCAGGCAAAGATGCACCATGGGTATGGAAATTCAAGCACAGCTTTTAAGCTGTGTTAATCTTGTTTAACCTTGCACCATTGTGCAATTCGCACTCTTAGCTGGAAAACCTTTTCCTTAATGCCTATGAAACTTAATGAAAAAGCCAAGGTCTTAGTTTCTGTCTTGATTTTAATCTGTTTGTACAGTAAGTGCAAGCAACAACAGCAAAATATGACGGGTGGTTCCAAAGATTTTAATGCGCAGTTAAAACCTGCATTAGGGAAAATCTGTTTCTACTACATCACAGTGTGTAGCTCTTCAGCATAAATGTTTTTATAGTTATCAAGTCACTTTCCAAAATTTTACATGGGTAAATAGCTGGCAGTACCAAGAAACCTTCTAACCAAATAGGAAAATGTAATTTATATTCTAGTGGGTGGGGCAAGTAATTTGTT
Source organism: Pardalotus punctatus (assembly GCA_013400915.1). Classification (NCBI taxonomy): domain Eukaryota; kingdom Metazoa; phylum Chordata; class Aves; order Passeriformes; family Pardalotidae; genus Pardalotus; species Pardalotus punctatus. Next base: position 482,153 of record VZTX01026194.1, on the reverse strand, counting down.
CAAACCTGGATTATATTTTTACTGCTTAGTTGATACATATTTGTGTTTAAACATGCACCAAGCATTTTGAATGGAAATAAGTGAGTTCTGATGGCATTTCTTAGTAGGGCAGAAAATTTTTCTATGTTTAGCATTTCCACAGTTGCCTTACCTAAAATTACAGATCACTTTTTTTTTTTTTTCCCCCCTTCCCCTCCTCTCATCTTCCTCTCTTTCTTCCTTTTCTCATTGCTTGTCTATTTTCAGTTCTAATCAGTCACTGGAAGCAGTAGTTCAGTGCTGTTGTTTGGGTGTTAATTTTTTCATTTTCTGAAAGGCTTTGATTATGATAATTCATTAAATCACTTGAGTATTAGGTATTTAGATACAAGGACAAAGTTGATATTCCAGATAACATCTCCTTAGAACTTTACTGTCTGGTTTACTGTTTTATTTAGTTATTTAGCCTTGCTCTGGTCTTTGTTGTTGTTCTTTTTTTTTAAACTTTTTTTTATTTTGGTCCTGATAGTACCTGACAGATGCTGATTCATCTGAAATGCTGACTCTGATTTAGTTGTTATCTGTGATTTCCCAGGGAAAGTTTAACTTTATGGGTATTCTTTTGAAGAACATATTAAAGGAATGAGAGCACTGTATTTTTAGTGAAAGCCAAAATAGTATTTAAGAGCAGGTAAGCAAAGGTTCCTAATTTTAGTGATTTATTCAAAACGCGTTGAGTGGTTATGTTGAACATTGAGGCAGTAAAAATGATAACACAATAAAGAGTAATTGTTCAGTTAATGGCTGGGGGTTTTTGCTGCCTTCCTGGGTAGGTTGGGAAGAGCAGCTTGAATTGGCATGAACCAGCCAGAATAGCTGATACCTTCAGCTGTTTGCTGCATTGCAAAGAGGAGTGATGGAACCACTCATGCTGCACTTTTATAATGAACTCACTTTTCAGAGACTTATAATTCAGCCTTAAACTGGGCTTTGTTCTTGGATTTCTTCAAGTATTAATCTTGAAGTAATGGGCTTTTTTTTCTAATCAGGTGAGAACACAAACAATAAGAAATGAATACTTAAAAAACTTCTTTTTCCACGTGATAGGTGCAGCTGGCAGCCCCTCATTCCCCAGGCATGTAAATCCATGTGACCTTGCAGGTTTATAAAGTGTTCTGTCAGGTGAGAACTGAGTCTCATAAATACTAAAAAAAATTGGAAAGGTCACTACAATTCAACAGGGCAAGATACACAAATGTAAAGGGATGCCCTGGGATAGAGCAGCCCCCTGCTCCCTAGAGGGCTTCACCAGGGCAGGGGAGAGCTGAGCTTGGCGCCTGCTGCTCTGGAGGTGGGAGCAGACATGGGCATGGCAGCCCCACCAGCTTACCCAGCTCCTGTGCTTTGGGGTCAGAGGTGTTTTATTCTATTGATTTTTTTCAAGAAATGGGAGCAACTTGCAATTTAGTGTGAATTGAGATGACAGCCCATGTTTTCTTCTTTATCTCTCTCTCATGACTACTTTCCAGGGAGTGTAATTTAGGCATGGAGCAATGGAGTTGTGATGGTGGAGTCTGTGGCTGGCAGAGAATATACTACACCTAACACAGGGTATGCTATGGTGTCTCACATGAATTCTTTGGGAAATGAGTTGAGTTGAAGCTTAAATTTTGACTTGACAGCACTGTATTTAAACAAATAAACGGTGACAAAAACCTTTGCATTCCCACACTGATTCATGATTCAAAACAGAGCCTGTGTATATCTCAGAGGATCTTACACTAACACTAGCAGAGAAAATAGGGCATCAAAACTGTTGGCTCCAGAGCAGCAGGAAGCTGATTGATTTCCCCTCATCCTTTCACAAACCTGGATTAGAGTAGCTCTACAACAGGCGAATCAACAAAAATAATGGCACTTCTGACAGTATTGCAACCTTTTATTAGCTCCACCTGCACCACTTGACATTCACAACTCCTGATAGAAAATGTGGGATAGCATTTGAAGTACAGAGTCTGCAGTAGACTCTGGTGTGCCATACGATTATGGAAGTACCTCCAAAAGAAATTTTTTTTCTCTTTTGGAGATTTTCACCTGAGGATGGGAGAGTTAGAGCTAAGATTTAAGCAACATTTGAGCTACCTGAGGTAAAAGGGATGGAGTTTGACTCTTTTGAAGAGCTCTATGAACATGTGGATACACTTTAGGAACGGACTGCTGGTGCGTGTTTTCCATGCCTTTGGCTTGGTTAAACCACATGCCCTACATGTGAACTAGTCAACTAGCTTAGATTTCTGTCTAGTAAGCTGTGGATGGGATTAGACATGTCTTGACTCACTTTATTGATCTCTATTGATCAATATTGACCCCTCAGATACTAGAAAGTCCTATTAGGTCTCCCCAGAGCCTTCTCTTCTCCAGGCTAACAGCCCCAGTCTCGCAACCTGTCTTTGTAGGAGAAGTGCTCTGGCTCTCCAGCCTTTGCATCATCTTCATGGCTTCTTCTGGAATTGCTCTGACAGCTCCATGTCCTTCTCCTGCTGGGGACCCCAGAGCTGATGCAGCACTGCAGGTGGGGTCTCAGCAGGGCAGAGCAGAGCAGCAGAGTCCTCTCCCTGCCCCGCTGCCCACACTGCTCTGGGTGCAGCCCAGGACGTGTTTGCCTCTCGGGGCTGGGAGTGCCGCGGCCAGGTCGTGTTGAGCTTCTCCTCCTCCAGCACCCCCAAGTCCTTCTCCCCAGGGCTGCTCTCAATCCATTGATTAAGAGCAGCTAGCCATCCACCCAAATCTTTCTTTTGATATGTTGGATCTGAGTGTTAAAATAAAACATCACAATTAAGCCAGAGAATACATTAAGTCTGAAAATGCAGCAGGGAGTCATCCACATTTTTCTTATGCTGTTATTGAGTGCTACAGCCATTTCAATTTGTACTGAGCACAAAATAACTCACTATAAAGATTTCACAAACCCTTCTCAGTTTTTATCACTATCATATTAAAAGAAGAAAGAAAATAGAAAGAATAGTAATTTTAATGTAAAAATGGAAGCGAATAATGTTGAAATTGCTGGTTTAATATGCTTTTTGTCCTCAAATAAGTAAGAGTAGAATTGAACTGATTTGATCCAGGTTATGAATACATTAGCAGCCAAATTTCAGGGTTGGTTCTTACGTGAGCTTCTGTATTGAAATTTTATGTCAACTTTTGTTTACATTTCTTTCAGTGCAATCTCAGCTGACTTGAGTTAATAATGACAAAGAAAGAAATTGACTCCTCTGTGTTGATACAGAACTGAATTTGGAAGCAAGTAAAACCCTAAAAATTATATTGGGGCAACAGCTCCAAACTTGAATCTGAAAGCTTTCCTTAAAAGAGAATAAAAAAAATTACATTCATTATTACTAATCATGGGCTTTTGTTCCTAAATTGAAAAAAACAATTGAGGACAACAGTAATAAAAACCCCAAAGTTGAAATAATATGAAGCATGAATAGGGGAGCAATCCATTCCATCACAAGGGGAATTGACTGAAGAATTACCTGAGCTCCAGAGGCTCTCTTTTGTGTAACTTCAAGTGTCTGAATGACAGGCATTGTGAAGAAATTAAATGAAAACTAAGCCAAAGTCTGTTCAGTTTAGCAGATGAGGGATTTGGAGGATGCTGGTAGTTTGGGAAGTGTGTGGTCCTCAGGAGATTTGTTTTTCAGCATAATTTTCCTGTGGAACAAAAAGTCCAATTTAAATAACTCTATGGATGTAATTTTAGTTTATAAACTACACTTTGAATTTCCATAAAAGAATACCACCTAGCTTGCCATGACACCCTTTCATATTGAAAAGAGAATTGTAAATCTGGACAACTGAGTTTCTGGCCTTGAGAGGGAAGCTTCAAGAACAGTAATTTGATCAAAACACTCTCAGTTCTGTTTATGAATGTGGGAATATGCATCAGCTGAATTGTGTCTGTGGTTTTAATATTAATGGAAACAACGAAAAGAATCTGCATGGACACAGAGGGATCAGCATATCTATATCTCTCAAAAGATAAAAGGGGGACACAGGGTACTGGAAGGAATTTAGAGCCATCCTCCTCTTCTGCTTTCCTGTTATTTCTTATGCCAGTATCTTGTTTTGTATTGCCAGGGGGATTAGGAATGTTATGCAGGAAAAGCACACTCAGTTTCTAGGGAGTAGTGGTATACTTTCTGGTTTTAAATTAGTCAACAATTTATAAACAGTATGTTTGATGAAGGCCGGTGAAATCTGCCTAGAAATGTCACCCATGTTTTCCTCAACTTTTTGCCCAGCATAACCTAAGTGGAACTTTCAGTAGGGTTTTATTCTTCTAAACTGTGTATAAAATTCAAGCTGTGATCTGAGAAAGCTGGTTCAATAATTAAAAAATATATCTTGTTCAGGTCAGCTATCAGCTGTGATTTTGTTGAATGATTAATGTCAGATTTTAAATCCTTTTTTTTTTTTTTTTTTTAGGTTTAGTGAGAAGCCAAAACAGCATTACTCTGAAATGATCCCAGCTCCTATTAACAGAGTTAACAGATTGCTGAGAGCTAATGCAATGGCAGCACCATAGCTAATAGAGGATGTATCTACTCAGTTGATTTTTTTGATTGCTGGCAGTACATGTGAAATGGACTATTCACTTATTGCTGGCAAACTGAAAACAGGCCGATGCCAAGATAATACAGCTAAACTGACTGTCTCAGCCAGACATTCATTTTTCCTGAGTGTTGGAAAGCAAACCCAGGACCAGTATTTTTTATTAAAGCCTCTACCTCCAAATGCTGCTCTAGATTCTTCCCTTTCAGCTGCATTGCCAGTGCATTCCTTCATTAAAGTGCTCAGCTTGCTTTGACAGGTGCAGGTGCTGCTGTGCCTTTGAGGGCTCTGGAACCCAGCAGCTCCAGCAGAAGGAGATTGCACAGAAGGGGACACAAACTACATACACAGACCTTTTCCCCTTCCCATGTGACCCTGGCTGGTGAGCGTGTTGCTCTCCAGAGCCACCATTTCAGACTCTGTAGCCTGTCCGTGGTTAAAGCAATTAAAGCACTTTGTTACCCTTCTACTGCATTCAAATAGCCTGCCTAGGCAATAAGGACTTAGTCAATTAAATTGATTAGAGTTTATAGTGGAATCTATGTTGGCATCTCTTACCAAATATATCTCATCTAAGTCTGCAGACTGCCAGAAAAGGAGTTTTGCTGGTTCATTGAGTATGAGAAATTTGCAATAGAAAATGCATTGTTGTAGCACTTTTTCCATATGCAAGTCAGACACTTTTCACAGATTCAGAACATGCTTCAAAAAATATGAATCTAAAATCTGAATAAGCTGTTAATTAAGACTTGTTTTTTGCTGAATCCATGGAAAAACTTTTTGAGTCTGTGTGAGCATAAAGGGAATTGTTCCTGTTACATTTGGATCTGTGATTTTTGTAAGCTGTTTACCAAGGGGTAAATAGGTGTCTGATATGTGATGGATGGGGCTGTTGAGACTTGTGGGCAGTGGGCTGAAAGCAGAAATTCTGGGTTTTGTTCACGAGAAACAGAGCAAAGGATCTGTGGGTTCTGAGCTGCGCCACTGCTTTCATGACAGGACACTAGACTTGGTGACCAAGTCTGATTTGCAAAATGAAATAATAGCTTCATATTTGCCTTCCCTGAATCTTTGTTCATCTCTCACAAAGCTTTCCTTGTGGAGAAACTTCAATGCAATGGATAAGTGGGTTCCACCTTAAATCTCATGGTGCAAAGTTATTGCTGGATCCCAGGGAATTATTGCTTCCCTTCTCCACTTCCTCCTTCAGTCAGGCAAACACAGGGGCTCAGAGGGGAATGGCAGTGCTGTGAAGGGGCTGAGTGAGGTGAAGGAAGCGTTTATCTAATGTCAATCACAGGGAAAGACTTCCTTGCTTCCATCTGCCTAAACCCCTCCAACATTAAACTCATCCATCTGGAGTGTGGTCATAGAAAATTGGGCTGTATTTCTTCCATGAGAGTTGTAATCTGCTTATCTCTTGTTGTTTGACTTCCTAATTTAGTTTTCTTTTTCTTTGTGCTAAAAAAAGTTAATTGCTCTTTCGCTGCTAGTTCTCTTGATTAATAATGCAGAAAAATCATAACATAACGTCTGGGGTATTGCATTTTCCTCCTGGAGGCAACAGCAGTGTCACAAGCACAGGGCTGTACGCTTGCCGTGGGAGTACCTGGGGAAAAGGGAAGCCAGCAAGCTGGGAATTTTTGCTTAAAAACAAATTGAATGTGTGAATAAAGAAAATCATTAAGGCTTCATCTATAAATACTCTCTAATTTAAATTCACATTGGCATAAAATTTTAAAGATTTATTTCCATAATTTGAAGTAAAAGGTATTTGTTTTAGGGTTGATTAATTCACACACTGCCTTATGGGTAAGAGAAAATTGCAGGATCAGGGTAGTATAAATTAATGATTGGAGTACGTGTACTAAAACTGCGAAAAGATTTTAGTCAAGATTTTTTCTAGTTCCTTCTTCCTATTAGCATAGTGATTGTAGAACTTCCTGATTCATTAACATTAAACAGGTACTGGTTTTATCACGATAATAAATAAAATTATCATCTCAGTTGTTTAAAAAAATTACTCACACCAGGAAAAGGATGGACAAGATTAAAGAAACAGAAAGAATTTATTACCTGTTTTAGACTGGGAATCAGAACTTCTTCAAGAAATGAAAGATTTTTTAAGGTATGATCATGCTTATTAGTAAATATTATGCATAACACCTAGAGCTCAGGCACCAGAGTCCTTTGCCCACCCATCATCCTGTGAATCCTTCAGAGCAGCTCCCCCGTTCTTGCTGAGTTATTAGGGGACAGCTGTTAGAGGCAGATGACTGTGGAGGGGCAGAGCTCTGTGAGCTCAGGTTTTGTTTATGAAGTGATCACTTTTGAGCATTTGGTGTGTGTGGGAAACCTATTCTTCAGCCTTTCTTTGTGACATTCTGGCCTGTGTCTGGTTCTCTAATAAAGTTTTCTTTCTTTCCTTTGTTATTAACAAATTGCCTGGTTTCCCTGCGAGGCTGTTTAGTGATTAGAATGGGAAGCACATTGCAATGCCTTTTTTTTTTTTCTCCTTAAAAGAGTTGGTATTTATGAGGATTGTGATATTTCAGATTCTAAAGACAATTGCAGCACCTTCACTGTCTGCTGTCCTTTGTCACTCGTTGGATCCAGCCCAGACTCAAGGCCTTGTTTCCATGGAGGCAATGCTTGTTATCAGAGATATTTCTTCTACAAACAGACTTGTGAATTCTCACGCCTTTGGTTCAAGCTTTATAGTTTTAAGCCTTATCTGGGGCTTTTATGTTCCATCTTCTTTGATCTTTTGCCAGAAGGCTTTATGTTGCAGACTAAGGTTATGATGTTTGCATGTTTTACTTCTCAGTTGCTCTGTGAACAGCAAACAAGAGATGAAAACCTTACATCAGAGTTCCTTCCTTCAGAGAGCAGCATTACAAGTCCTTGATCGTGGACAAAGCATGTTTTGTTTTTTTATTACTCTTGTTATTTGCATATTTTTTTAAAGCATGAATAACACTTGACAAATACTCTAAGTTACAGCTAGGCTCATCCCTTGCTCTCCCTCAAGACAAACCAGAAATTGTGGGAGGCTTGAGTTAGGAATATGTTTCTTTGTAAATAATTTTTTTCCTTTTTTTCAGTAATGGTTTAACTTTTTTGCAGCTTGTCTAGAGTGAATTTCTAGGCTAGCAGACCCTCTCTGAATATCAGTTTTACCCCATTTACCTCTTTGAGTTGCCAGAATTGTACACATCAATTTGTTGCCAAAATCATAGAATTCCAACAGACTTTCAGGTTTTGACAGATGGGAACCCACCATTGCTAGTGATGAACTGTTGCAGTGGCTATTTATCTCTCTCTGCTTATTTTAGTTTTCTTTCATTCACTGCTCTTCTTCTGCACTACACAGGCCTTACACTGTAGGTTTTCTTCCTGTGAATGTGTTTATATATCCTGGTCAGGGCACCATTCAGTCTTTTCTGATAAAATAAGCAGCTTGAACTCTTTACGGTTACTGTAAAGGGTTCTTAATACCACAGAACCATCACTGTTCTTTGCATATGCCTTTCTATAGTTGTACCGATCACAACCAAGTGAATCATGAAGAAAAGGTTTTTCAGATGAACATTCTCTTCTTTCTCAGAATTTTCTGAACTTTTCCTTGTGGAATCTCAATAAGTCTTTGATAATAACTTAAAAAAAAATTAATAGATGTTTGTCTTTTAGAGTGCAATTTGATGGTGGAAGGCTGTTAATTTTTGAGTTGAAAGAGAAAAATCTATTTTAAAAATTAATAGCCATTTTGAAATAGAAACTTAAAACTAATAAACATTTTGAAAACCAACTTTAGAATGAAAATAATGATCAGAAAAAAATGTATTCTATTAGCCAGTTAAGTAATTGGAAGCAACTGTTCTCTTTGTTCACTGTAGTTAATACACAGAGTATAGAGACCTTGGATTTTGATAGGATAAATTAGAATACAATGTGAAAACCTTCTAATAATGAATAAAATTAAGTACTAGAATGAATTTCCAACAAAGATAATGGAGTTTCTGTTACTGGAGGAATTTTTTTTAGATTTGTCAAAAATGGTTAAGTACAGTTGGTCATGGTTTGGGTTTGGGGAATGAGGGAGCAGATGGCATTGAAGACAATTTTAGTCTTCTAAATTTTTTTTTGACAATAGATATTTTTGCAGAATTCTGTGATCGCTTCAAAGTCAATATCTGCCATTGAATTCACTGAGTGGGAAGTTGAAACTTGAAGCTATCCAACAGTCTGGTGACCTGAAGTGACTCAAATGCTCTTATGTCCCCAGAACATTCAAAGCTGGTAAATAGTGCAGGTGATTTTCTCTTTTCCTAAATCCTCTGGTGCTGTTATGGGGCAGATGGAGGGATCAGGCAGAGCTCTAAGGTATCTGCCAGTCCTATTTTTTGAGTTCTAAAATTTAAAAATCTGATTCTGAGCAATCTCATTCAAAATGGCTATACATGCACATGTTTTGTAAAGAACAAACTTCGGTAAGGAATGCTGTGAATGCTAAGGAATGCAAAGCCCTGGCATGTCTTTTTGGCTTTTTGTAGATTCCAGTCATAAGTGCTATTAGGTGTTGGTCTTTCCACCTTATATCTGTACCTCTTCTGAGCCTTGAATTCCTCTTACACTCAGTTTATAATAACACTTTTCTGCCTCTTAAGGCCAGCAAAACCAGATCCCTTTCCATTCAGTTGGCCTCAATTTCTTCAGGCTCTCTACTGGCAGAAACTTGTTTTAATAAAAAGAAGCACCACAAAGCCACCCAGCACCATTAAGGTGACCAAGAGCAGACATGGTAGGTTTTGGGCAGAGTAAGCAAGGAAATCTTGCTGGCAAGGATAGGACCTAAGCTCCTGCTGTGGGCTTGATTCTCTGACAGGTGTAGCAGAAAAGGTCTTTTTGGATCAGCTGCCTGAGAGCTGTGTGAATGCTTTGAATGAGGAGGAATTGTACAGGCCTTTCTTAAGTTTTGCTCTAGTGCATAATCACTGTCATGAGGCATTGACTTCTGACCCATTATATTTTTCACTCTGAGCCTTTCTGGTTCTCTCTGAGTTTTTTTCCGCATAACTGAAAATTTCTCTGTGCTTCAGTTTCCTTTCATTTCCAAAATTAGAGTGTAATTTGCCTGCCTCAAAGCAGCAAACCAAGATCCTTTCAATAAAGTTACCTAATTGAGGATGTATGCAAGTAGCATAATGGCAAAGGTGTGAAACTGTGCCTGCAGAGGGTTTGGGGGCTGACTGTCTAAAACTGTAAAAGTGACACATACAGGGAGTGTCAGGTTTTTGCTTTGAAAATACAGCCTCAAGGTGATATAAGGATTACAAAAAATAGTGTCTGTGAAGTTCTTAGGATCCTTGTAGGTTTGTGTTTGCAAGTGAAAAACAGAATTACTCTGGGTTTGTTTTCTGGATAATAGTATATAACTAGGTAATTATTTACTCCATACTGATATGTAGCTAGTGGTAATTAGTCCTGTAGTTCAAGGAAGTTACCACCGTAGGTTCACTTGAGGATACTCAGCTTCAGACAGCCTCTTATAATCAAATTTTGGAATGTACTTTTACACTTAAGACTGAAGAGGAGTCCATAGCAGGATTTCTAGAAGCCTCCAGGCACATTCCCTGAGTAGCACTGGGTGACTTTAGGCTTGACTCTAACCTTAGAGAAGGAACATGTGCAGTTCAGTTGTAGCTCTAGAACAAATTACTCCTTGCTATCTTGACCATTGTACTTTGTAGATTATATTTTACCTGTGATGTTTTTACCTGTTGTGAGCTAAAAAATGTCATATTAATCCTCAGTCTGAGTTTTAAACAAAAAAATATTCTGTAACATCTGGGTGGGTTAGGAGCTTAGACATAGAGTGAATGACTTTGCTGTTAAATGCTATCTTGATAACATTCAGGAAAGCCTCCTTGGGAAACAGGATGCCCATGATATATATTGCATTGATACTGATAACATATCCTGAGAAAATAGTCTCCAAATATTCTCTGATAACATTTATTCAAATATGCTGTTATTACTCCATATCATTGGTATAGATGAAGGTAAGTGTATTTGCCAAGTGATCAAATGTATTCACAAGTTATTCTTCTGCTAGAAATGCGACCTTGTGATCTTGTAGGAATAATCTTGACCCAAAGCCAAAGGAAAGTATCTTTAAAGCAATCAGAAAGATAAAGTCCTGCATCCCATTGAAACTGTATTACCTCTGAACACTTCAGCCTGAACATGCTACCTATAATTTAATGTATTTATCTAAAGATAAGAGTGATTTAGATTGAGAGTAATTTAGTGGTTTAGACAGTTTTTCATAGTCAGGATTGTTTTGGCACCATTGGTTTTTTGTTTTAATGTCTTTTTATTGGTCCAAATAGTCTGCTGCTCTGAAGTAAACAAGATTTCTTTCTTTCCTCATTTGCAAAGTTTGAGTTAGATCCTGTGCTTTGTCTTTGTTCTTTAGCAAACATTGATGACTTGAAGTAGAAGATTCAGTGATCAGATCTAAACTTTTTAGAAATATTTTTAAAAAGAAGGACATACCTATCACTTCCTTTCCTTTTCTGCTGTCCTTTGCTTGTGAGATATTGCCTAGGCTGTTATTCCTATTGATCTTGATGGACAGATTGCCTACCCTTGCAAGAATTAAGGATCTGGGCCTATGAAAAAGCAACAAATCATTTCAAGGTTAGCCTTTTCTCAACTTCTGTTAAAGCTGTTCAGTATTTGAAGAAATTCTACAGTCATTGATTGTCCTTTTGAGTGTCAAAACATTTTATCCCATAAGTACGAGCCACATTTTTTTAGACAGTTTGCTTGTTGCAAAAGGCCAAATAATACAAATATATCTTTCTGCTTCTACTTCTCTGCTTGCCAAAAAAATTATTGCTTTCATTTTTTTATATCTTTTGTTTATGACAGGACAAGTGCACTATTCTGAAAAGAAATGGACTAAGGGGTAGATTCTGAGAAGTCGTCTCTGACAGCTTCCATACACACACTGTACCATGGAGGGAACAGGGTGAATAGATCTTGTATAAAAATAATTTCTATGTATAGATTAAGATGTCAACTTTCTAACTATTTCCCCCTGTAGAATAATCCATGATCTCTGTCTATATTTAAAGAAAATATTTCAGAGACATAGAAACAGGGATGTGGGTTAAATTTACATGGATCTTATGGAGAAAAATCATTGAACATCTTCCCAAGAGCGAATAGGAGATGCAAATAGCCTTTTAATGGTGTAATTCCACAAGTAAGGAAACAATATCTTCTGACCTAGGTTTTCTCTCTTTGAAATTTGCAATATACTGAACTGAGAAAAAGGGGAAAGGAAAATATAACTGAATTTACAGGTAGTTTCTGTGAGGTTTTTTTTGTTTAGTACTCTCCAGGACTAATTTCAAACAACCAAATTCAAACCAGCAAAACAGTGAACAAAAAAGCTTGAGGAACCCCTTTCAGTCACGCCGGGAATTCAATACCTACACTTAAGTATAAGCTCACCCTTGATACTTTGCAGGGATCTATAACTGAGTCCTTAGTGCTCTTAGCTGTCAGAATTTCCTGGATATTATAGTCATGTACAATATTGCTGGCCTCACGTGGAGATCAAATTATTTCAATAAATGGGATTTCTGCACAAAAACTTCATATATAATTTTAAAAAAGTTCTTGAACATGAGTGTAATACTAGGGATGACATAATTCTATGTTTTCAGTCTGATGGATGTTTTAGGATAATTGTGAATTTAATACATCAGTTGCATTGACAACAGTTCTTTGAACATCTCTATTTTGAACACTGAAAATTCATATCCCTAGATTTAATGCTCTGATTGTCTGGAATATTATTCATCCAAATGTTACATAGACAAAGCAAGGTGAAACAAATATTCACATGTTCATACTGCACTCCAGGAAAACCCTTTTCTTTTTTCAACTCCTTCCACCCCACAACCAACCTACCAAAAACAATTAGCAAAACAAACAACCACAAAAACAACCCCAAAACCCCACCAAAAAAACTAAACCAAATAAGGTAGGCTCAGGTTCAGCAGGCAGTCTGTTTATCTGTTACAAAAGAACATGTTCTTGTTGGGTAATTGGAAAAAGAATTTCTGTAATCTAGAAAGAAGAAAACTCAGTATTGGCAAAAATACCACTTGCATGACTTAGGAATTGCTACTTGGTTCTAGATGTCCTCCTACAAATAATTCAACAGAAAAGAATTATGGGGTATGGAAGGGTGGTTATGACCTAGTATTTTAGAATGATTTTCAAGAGATGAAGATGTGGAAAGGAGTGGGGTGGTTGGATTTGGAGAGAACTTCAGAAGCTCTTCAAAACAAGCTCTCCAGAGCTAGAACCCAGCTTCACTGCTTTTGCAAAATGAGAAAGCTATTTAGACCTTTTTTAAAAGCTAAAGGATATCAGTGAAATTCAATGATAATACTTTGGAAAGCTGTAAAAACATTTTTAACATTTGCTTCTGGGTAGACCCGTAGACTGCTTGTTATTGTCAGAACAGACCATTAAACTTGTCTGGTGTGACTTCTACTGAAACAACAGACAGCTTGAGTTTCACTAAATGATTCTTGTAGACAAATAATATCTTTCAATTTCTGAACTTCTGCGAATTCTAAAAAATGTTATCAGGATTTAAAAAGCTGGACTGATGATGAATCTTATACAGCCATGAGTAAGCGGTCCAGTACCATCATTTCATTGTTTAGCTAAATATGTTCAGAACTAGAATTTGTTTTGTTCTTTCTCTAAATGTAGACTGTTTTACAATACGAAATAATTATTGTAGCGCTTTGGCAAAGTTCTAGGAGTTTCAATATCTTTTTAAACACAGACACTAGAGCTGAATGCCACAGCCCACCAAAAGCCTCACTGGTATAGAGGTAGAATTTCCCTGACCTCCAATCCATATTTCCATATTTACTTTTTGAGCTCCATGTTCACTCAAGTGCTTTTATTGTGTAGTCTCACCTCTGCTCTGGTTCTAAAATCTTTAAATACCTATTTAAATAGATTTCTATGAGAAGGCTGTTTTTTAAAATCACCTCTGCTCTTTATTTCTGCGTGTACAGCTCTTTATCTGGCTACTTTACAACAACGCTAATTAGAATAGATACCTTCTTGCTACAGCATTCTGTGGAGACCAGGGCTTAAAAGCAGTAATACATTTCTCTGGACATGCAAAATAAATAAAAAAGAGTAAAAAATTATAAAACTCTAGAGCTCCTGTGTCTGCAGCATAACAAGAATGCTAATTGATAAAGATCGGGAAAGAAAACGAACATTGCAGGAATCAGGATCTCAAATGTGTTTGAAGTATTGTCTGAAATCTCTGATTCAATGTAGTCTCAAAATGTGTTGGATTTGTTATGCTAAAATGTGTTGAGTTAGAACCCCTGGCTGTTTTGGTTTTTTTTGTTCCTTTATTTTGCTTTGTTTCCTCTTACCAAGTTTCAGCTCCTGCCATTAGTTGTTACTGAAGTGTCAGAGGAGAGTGTTCAATTTTATATGATGCTTTCTTACCTCAGGGACCTCCTGCAGAGTATCCACATTCTGCTCTACATAGTACACAGAGAAGGCACCTCATGGGAAAAAAATTACAAACCACTGAGCCTATAACTAAAACACAATATGGAAAGTTTTTACATTTTAAAAATCTAAATCATACATAGTTTTAATAATCTGCAAATATCCTGAAAAGTTTCATCAAATACATGAGTATGGAGGGGAGAGAAATGCTAAATCATAGATATTGCAAATATAAAAGACATCCTTGCTGATCTCTTGTAAGTGCAAGACAGGTTTCTGTTGCCTATTTTTGACAAGTTGCACGCATCAGCTCTCAGCGAAATGGTTCTGGTTCCTTCAAAGAGGGACTGTTTCCTGAAAGCTCTGTATTATTGACTTCCAGGATGACATGAAGCACATGTTTTGAAGTTGTGCTGGAATGACAGCAAAATCTGATTGGCACAGATCTCAGGAGAGGGCTTAGAATGGATATCTCCTGGGAAATGTCTGATTTCTAAATAGTGTGTTCACTACTGTGATCTATCCTTCGGATCAGAGGAAGGACATATTATGTTTACTTGCTCTTAAGAAAGGTGTGTGCAGCTTTTTGACTGACAATTACTGAAAGGAGGAAAATTTCTCTTGAAATAAAATTGGATTAGGACTGTAAGAAGAGCCATGTCATCACTAAGGACTTGCATTGATTCAGTAAGCATTAAAACTCTTGCTGTCCTACCCCACTTGGGTACTGTAAAGATGTTTCTAGGCTACTTCTGCTTTTTATAAGATTAAAAATTATGTTTGTCAATATACATTATATTCAAAACCTATCCTATTTACATTTTGTTTGTGTGAAAAGAAGAGCATTTATATCACAAAATACATATGAAAACAAATTTATCTTTTCCCCTAAAGGAACATATTTGGCAAAACTTAGAAATGGTTTTACTTTCAACAAAAAAATGCATATGATGTGTTTTTAACTCATTCTAAAATAGAAGTTCTGTTCCCATTGAGTCAATGGCAAGATTCTTAGAAGTTCAAGTCTACTCAGGAAATAGCAGTGAAATTGGGATATGATAGCGGGAAGAGAGAAGCTCTTGCAGGCAGCTCAGATTCCTGTGGGGCAGCTCACGTTTCTGAATGACTGTTTGCAGGCTCCCTGGGTCAGGGGCACTTCTGCCACGCTGTGGAAGTGGAATACTCAGAAACTCCTTCAATGTCACCATTTCCTTCGAAAACGCCACTTATGCTCAAACACCTGCTCTGATGCTGCCTCTATAGAGCCTCTAATTTATGGTATAAAATATCATTATTTTTAACAGAGCAGAAAGATTTCTTACATTAGCCCTTAGATTTTTTTTTTTAATATCATATTGAGCATTTATAGCAGAATGCATACCTTCAAGCATTTCCATTTTATCCCCTAATTTTTCCCATTTGTAGAGCATGAGAGTCCAATTTAACATCAAATTTCTCTTCCATGGGTTTAATAGCACTTAGTTTGGTACTTATGGAAATTTCATAGGTAGAACCAATCTCTCAGCTTCCCCAGGGTGGAAATTACAGGGCGTGGGAGAGAATATGGAGCTACTGAGGGAGAAATCCCTCGAGTGATCTCCCTATCTTCCTCTCCAAAGCATATTAACAATCATTTCTGAAGTGTTGCAGCTATATTTGGAGGGGTTTTTTAAATTCTGAAAAATAAAAGAAAAAATCTTTTTTGAAGTCTCCTAAGCGAAAAGCTTTGCCTTCCAAAACCTTACTGCTGGATGTGCCAGCTGTGCTTGCAATTATGAGCAACTCCAGTGAGGTTAATAAGACGCCACTATGTCCACTAGTGTTCACAGCAGTGGAGTTCAAATTACAAAATTACACTATTGAGAAAGAATGGCCCTTTTCCACAGCTGTGAAATTATTAACTCTCAGAAAATGGCAGAATACTTTTTTTTTTCATTATTTCCTAGCTTTTAAATTAATGCTATCGCTGCTGGTTAAACTCAAGGTCACATGAATTCTATTCTACAGAAGATGGTTTCAGACTCTATGCTTGCTGGTTTCTGTGGCAACATAATTTATATGAGGAAAAGCTTAATTTTATTTTGAAAATGATGCTTTTAGCACCATAACCCTTGACAGTTTGTTTTGAAATTAACTTTTATCCTTTTTTCTACAGTACAGTATGGTGCAGGGTTTTTTCCTCTGAGAAAACATAATCGTTTGAGAAAAGTTACTCATAAAACATTTGGGTTGATGACTTATCACCACTTGTAAAACATTGGCTGTCTGTTCATCAGCTGTCATTTCCTGCAACCTTGATGAGATAGTGGGGGTAGTGTTCTCTGCAGAGCTTTAGTGCTTTTGAAATGAGCTGGATGTTGTTCTCAAGCACAAAACCTAAAACAAACAGCCCCCTCCCCCAGCTCTCGTACATCCATATGCATACATAGATATGTATATCCTCCGAGAACTAGGTGATGTTTATGTTTGTTTTATTTTGGAGCTATATGGGTGGTGGCAGCCACTGCCAAGATGGAACTGCTGTTCCTCATGCTCTTTCTCTTTAATTTCATGGGGCAACTGCGGTCACTCTTGGAAAAATTAAGGTTTTTATTCACTGTAGATGGGACAAGTCCTTCCCCTGCAGGTTTTGATGGATGTTTCCCAATTTGCTGACAGTGGGTGAGTGGTAGTGGGCTCATGAACAGTTTTCCTGAAGTTTAGGGTAAAATTCTGTAGAACTGGATATTTGCTCTCTACTTCAAAGAAAACTTGGCATGATATTGTATTCACACTTATTTTACACAATCATAATTTTGTTCAATCAGGACAGTATCTATCCCTGTTTCTTCACTTTTAATTTTTTGGGCATTTCCTGCTCTTGTATATCTTTGAAATCTTTGGAATTGTCTCTCACATCCCTGAACTATACCTAATATACTGAATTTCCAGTCTCTCTGAGCCATTCAATTCTTCTAATGCTGACTGTGTTGAGGAAGGCTGTGCTGGGAAAGTAAATAACATGAATAGTTTTTTACCATTAACTGGTTTTCTTATATATTAATGTGCAGTGGGAAAGTGTGATCAGTGTTCCTGAATGACTGAGATTGGCTATAAAAGTAAAGGATTTATACTCCTCTCTCTCAGACAAACCCTGGCCACTCTTTCATCTGAGTTGTCCTGTTGAAGGACATGGCTAAGACTCTTCTAATCTGAACGGAACAGGATTAGTCTAAAATCCTTTATGGTTTAGATCCATATCACTGTTGCAATCAATCAGAACTGAGATTTCTTGACTGGATGTTTGATGCAAACTCTACAATCACCCTTGGACAAAGCACAGTTGGAATTCTGAACTAATTGTGTGCCTCTTCTATCAGGATGAAGTACGAGGAAGCAGCTGTCAGAAACTGATAATGAGATGCACTGATAGAGCTGTGGGATTACTCTTACACACCTCACGTCTATACAAAGCACAGTGGAAGCTGAATTATTATTATGCTAAATTATTGAAGAATTTTTATATAATTATGTATTCAGACCTGTCAAATAGAATTTAAATGGTATGAAATGGCCCATAGATGTTTGGTCTTCATGTGGCCATCCAGTGGAAGCACAACCTCTTGCCACAATCAGCATTGCCCAGTTTCATGATGCCTTCAAAGGCAGCCCACAGGACTGTGCTTTCCCCAGTTGCAGTCTGATGCGAAGTCACTACAGAAAGAGGATGAGATCAACAAGTTCTGACTCAGATTTGCCATTGCTTTGGTCTGTTTCACTAGATCAATGAAGGAAAAGAGGCAGGTATTCAAAATATTTATGGCTCTGTCTGACTTCAAGCACCTAATTTAAACTTAAATCTGATTTAAATCTAATTTAAGTTGATGGGATTGTTCATGTGCTCAAATACATAATGCAGCATTAAGGTCTATGTAAATAGGACTCGATCCAATATTCTTAAGGTTCAAGGTTTCTAAGCATCTCTTTAGTGATATAAAGATTCTAATTACTGATACAATGAGGTTCTGTGGGAAACTTTAAAAAAAATCTTCTGGACAATGTTCCACAGAAGAAATCAAGCCAGAAAATGACTATAACAATATCGTTGTATTCTGCTAAGCTGGTGCTACAGAAGCACAAGCCCTATTGATGTTTGGTATTGATCAGACTGTTTGTAGGCAGCTCTTCCTTATTTTTTCTCTCTCCATTTCTTCCTTACTCCTGTGAAATATTAGTAGTGATCTCCTTTACTACCTCAAAATACAGAACCAAAATGTAAATTCTAAGTGTAAATTTTTTTAACATGACATTACTGAAGAATCAGATTAGTTTAAGGAATGCATAATTCATTGTCTGGATGATAGCCATGTTGGAGGATACTGACAAAATTCTATTAATCTTTTTTCTTTTTCTAGCTAATTGAGGTTTCTATGCCCTTTTCATGAAAGACTATCCTATTCATCAATCTAGTACATCCAGGACTTATGTTGCATTGCTTTTATTAGTATTGTATCACTGTTTCAGTAGTTCAGTTTTAGAACTGCAGACACAACTGTCAAGGAGATTTACAGCCGACTGTTATGGCAGCATTTTATAGCTCAGGCTGTACTACAGATCCGTTAAAGGCTTAACACTTATCCTGTGACTTCAGTTTAAAAATACAATTTCCTTCTTTCTCTTGGTAAGAGCTGTTGGTACCATGAAATACTGAAATAATGTGTTGCCCACAATACCTTTTTAATTATTTTGGACACTATTCTGAATTTCCAACAATGATTTGCTGCTAAACTAGAAGTTCGCTATCAAAATGCACTTCTCCCCTCCATGCACCTCTTCCCTGCCTGGCTTATAGCACTGCTGTCCCTTTCCATCTTCTACATTCTGGAGCCTGAGAGCAGTAGTGAAAAGCCAAACAAAAAAACACATTATTTCCTTCCCCCTTTATAGGGATTTCTAGAGAAAATACTGAGAGCAAAACCAAAACTCTTGTTTGTCAGTGGTCATCTTTCACTTTCTTCAATTTTTTATCAATATCATTCCTCCCTCCCTCCCTTTTCTCTCACTTCCTACCTCCCTGCTGCCCACCCTCCCTCCTTCCCAAAATTCATCCATATCCTTTTTCTCATTAATGTAACTAATCTCAAAAATCTGATATCCCCTCTCAAAAAGGAAATATCCGTGTGGTTTATCCCTTGTACCCTGAAAAATATTTACTGCTCAGTGTTCTCCTTGATATGCTGTACACCTGCTGGTTTTCCTGATGCAATCTTTCTTTGATAAATCTCTCACTGAATAGGTTCAACATCTCATTAGGGAACGAGATGGGGTGTGGGGTTGTACGTGTGCAGTTGAGTTCTGTGAAGAGCAAGGAAGGAAAAAAAAAAGGTAAAATATGCACCTCATGTTTCTGTATATTGCTATTTTTACTACTCATTTGTGTGTGTAGTAAATGTATACACATATATAGAATGAGTGAGAATTGCAATTATAGTGCAAAAAGTAGTTATTAAGAAAGAGAACATTTTGTTACAATCAGGGAAATTAATGAGGCCTGGCTTCCTATGGATTTATGTCCTTTGTGTCCTAAATCCTCTCTTCTGACTGCATTACTCCCAGTTCCTTCCCGAGTCTCCTGTGATGATCACACTTGCAGGAAATAGCACTTTCTGCAGTTAACATGCAGCTGCCAAAGAGAAGTGTATAATGGCTGAATCCTGTCTCTCCCTCTGTTAGAGCACTAATTTGTTTCTTTCCTGTACAGCTGCTGATTTCCAGAATGTGTGTAAGAATTTCAGACTTCTATCTGTCTTTCAAATTTGTTCTCAGATGGTCACTATTTACTGTGGGAAAGGAAATTTTGCAGACGTGCAGCATTTTTAAATATGTCTTGCTCGCTAATTTCCAAACTAAAAACGAGATCAAATTAAAACATACAGTTTGTGTAGAATAAAGTCATTTGGGAGCATCAGTTATCATTCCAAAAGTCTTTTACCATGCTGTATCAAGCATTGAGCCTACTGAATAAATACAGGGTTAGCAAAAGGACATACAGCACTAAGAATTTGAACAAACGTGTATTATTTTATTAACATTTCTGAGCATCAAATAAAAAACACCTCTCACTGGCTGTCCTGCCTAATAAAACTCCAAGATTTCACAGGCACTAAACACACACTTGGGGGAGGACAACACCCTGCCCTCATCAATACTGTGCCAGTGAAAGCAAGCAACTGGTGAGTATGGGAACAAAAAGCTACAAAGCAGGAGCCCTCAGCCCCAGAGGGTGAGCTACAAGACCCTGCCGAAAGATGATCCAAGGACTGTGACTCCACCCAGATGATGAAAGTCTTGAACTCAACAGAGGTACTGCTCTTATGGCACATCATGGCTTTCCCTATTTCCCATCATGCTTAACATTTCTGAATTCCAGAAATGGTAGTTTTCTGTCTCCACTTTAGAGGAGCTAAGAACTTCATCACTCTCCCTATTCCCTTTGTCCTGGTTTTAGTCTTTCCTTCTCTTCCCACCATTCCCACTCTCTATACACATGGCAGTTAACCCCACTTCCACCAGACCAAATAAGCCAAGCTTTTCCATCTGTGAAGGTCTTAAATTCTGTGCACCTATATCAGACTAATATTTTTCTCTAATAAATATTTGAAAAATTACAGCAAACTATTTTTAAATACCCAGGTTCTAATAGTGTTGAATCATGCAATCGAAAATTGCATAAAAGTCCCTCCAAAATATGTACCCAATACCTCATGGGTTACAGAATGTCACCTCTCAGTTGAATCAGTAAGTGAGAGGGTTTGTGTGTGCCAAGTAGCTGGTTGATAGAATATAAATATTGTATAATAAAATATTGCACTTTAAAGAGCTCAGGCAGACAGAGTGGAGAAATGGAACTCCTAAGGAAGCATAAAGGTTCACTAGATGAATGTTTGCCTCTATTTGCTATTTCAAATAAATAACATTAAAATATAAGCCCTGAATCCACATAAAAATAGCCTTGAAATGGTAAAAGGAGTTTGCAATATTAATGGATTAGAAATAATTTATCACTCTAGCATATTTCTGAGTGCTGTGTCAATTTATTTAAACTGTTTTGGTGCCTAAGGTTCTCTAAATCATCATAACTATTGTAACTTATTTTGATGATAGCTTTGATTAACATTAAATAAAGGCAAGGGATTTCAAGGTATTTGCTAGATTATTCATAGTTAAACACAGCTATAAATATACAAATTTAAGGAGTGAAAAGGACAGGAATAGGATAAAATGCTCTGGAGGTCTTTAGAAGAGTGGAGACAAGTGCATCTGAAAGCCTAGACCCTTGTGGTATTGGTCCACAAGGACCCCATTGAAGAAATGAGCGGAAAGTTAATTTTAAGCATAATTTACTGAGTTGGTAAAAGCTCAACATCCTTATCGGAAAGTACCTTTATAAACCTGAATTTAAAGTGTGCACATCTGCTCAGCAAAGCAGGGGAGAGGACAAAGCTCAAGGAAAAGGGACAAAAAGTTTGCACGAAGGAAAGAATAAAATTTTCTGCAGAGTTTCACCTGAGGCTTGTTTTGAGGTTGTTTTTTTTGTTTGTTTTGTTTTGTTTTGTTTTTTTCCCTGATTAATTTCCTCTGTGGTATAAATTTCCCTTTCTATTTAATTAATTGGAAGAACTATACCAGTTCTGCATACTCAGATACTTTGCTGGAATCAGCCATAGCTTGCATGAAGAAAGATGTAGCACAAGTTGTAGTTATTTAACTGATTCTCAACAACGGAAGCAGAAGAAATTTGTAAATACTTGAACTGAAACACATTATCAGATGTGTGTTTCCTTTGGAAAGGCCTCATTGCAGGAGTAGTTTCAAGAAACTTCATTAGTATTTAATAAAGATTTTAACTCAGGGACAAGAAAGGAAGATGCTGAGACACTGTGGGTACCTTATTGTATCATATTTAGTTGTTGATTAATGATGTTTTCTGCCCACAGTTAGTAACGGATGAATCTACTGTAATTAATAGTAAAGATGCAAGGAAGGTATTTCTTAGAGTGGAGAGAGAAAGACGTGTTTGACTTTCATGCCGTTCATGCAAACATGACATTTGGATTTTTGTGCTGATGTCAGAATTGTTTGTCACAGCTGTTCACAGATTCAGAGCAGTTGTGTTTCCAAGGCAGGTCACTTCTAGCCTTTGAAAAGGCCTTCCAAAATGCAGGCTCCTCACCCTTGCATTTCTACCCGTGTTTGGCCCATCCTAGTAGTGATATTTTTCAAGTTTGCTGTGTGTGGAATGTCAGCCTTTAGGAATTTCAGTCTTTTCTGAAGCCACAAATTCAGATTTGTATTGCAAGCAGAAGACTGTTGCCAGATTCTGCTGTTCATTAATTTCTGCCAGAGGCAGGCTCTCTTCTCGGCATCCTGCTGGATGAACAATCTGTCAGAGATTAGCTGTCCTGCTACTTCTGTTCCCTTCAGCAATTGCTGGACAGCTGGCAACACCTCCTCACACACACCTCTTTTCTCTCTTCTTATCATCGTTGCAGAGAAAAGTTAATAACTTTGTCCATGAATATCTTGAAAGAGAACTTTTAAAATATCCTCTGTATCAGGTCCTAAAACTATACAGAATTCAACAGAAATGGAAAAAAAAACCCCAAACACAGCAGCTGTAGCTTGATCCATGGTGTCAGATCACAAAGGAGCATGGGCTGTAATATCTCAGCTAGCTCTTGTTCACCTCTTCTTTCCCAGAAGGCCCCACAGCCTGTTGGTGTTCCCAGGCTGCAGAGAAGCTCCACCATGGTGGAGAGTATGGGATCATATGGCATGTTTTGCCTTTTGGGGCATGGGGTCATTATGGTATCTCAACATCTCATACTTCTGTCCTTGACTTCCACACCTCTGTAATTGGAATGATAACATGTTCTCAGTCCCTTACCAAATCTGCAAGGTGAAGTTTAGGTGTTGAAGCTCCCTCTTCCCAGCATTTGCTTTCAGTTCTTGTGAGTCTCCTTCAATTTTTCAGCTTGGTGTCTTAGCCAGTCTCCTGCATAAGCCAAATCTCCGTGACCCCAATTACATCATACTTCTTTTTAACTACTCTGTGTTGTATCTAAAAGAAACCCTGCTAATTTGTTCCTTCTGCTGCTTCTATTTTTGTAGAAAGAATTGACTTGCACAGGACTCATGTTTTCTCCTCTGCTCTCCTCACCATTTCTCCAACTCACTTGCTCCTTGCTGCTGGGAGATTCTGCTTGTTAGTTACAGTTTTAGTTTTATCCAGGATTGCTTATGCCCAAGGTTTAACTCTTGACAACCTATACAGTGTTTCATAAGAAAAAAAAGGAATATTCCCCATGTGTCTTGTTTTGCTCTTTTTTTTTAAAAGGAAAAAATAACCACTTTCTGAGATGTTGACTATGCATTTCAGTTAAAGTATATACATCTTAGCCAAGCACATGTGCTTATGGTTTTTCCCATTATTCTTGGTTATTTTTATCTTAATTTTCCCCCTGTGATAATTTGTCTTTTTTTATTATTATTTGAAAGAGATGTTGCTTGCATTTTCTTGAAATGAAATTAGCTGTAACCCAGAAAATTCTTGAAACACTGCTGCCAAGGAATTGAAAAGCACTTAAGTGACTTAGAAAAGAAAGCTGTTTCCACAACCCAGCACTATGTGCGATGTTCCCAGATGGAAGCTGGCATTCTCCTCTGCCAGTGCAGTGTGCAAGGATACCAATGTAGCTCTGGCAAATCAAACAGCTGCATATTATTGGTTTTCATCTCCTAACATGAGCAGTTCTGAACAGTTTTTCATATCTAACTACAAAGCAAGATGTGAGATTTAAACTGTCTGACAAATATCAAAATGATTAACAGTGCTGCAATAACATGCATTCAACTTTAGTAACACAAATCCTTTGTCAGCAACAGGCATCCTTTGTCAGGGATGCATAACAGGCGGCATATATGAATATGTCTGTGGCTGCTCAATATTTGCTGGCTTCTAAGTGATATCAGAGGTTGGATTCTCTCTGGGAATTACTATCACTCGAAAGTGTTCATTGTCCCTACACCATCATCTCCCTTCATTTTATGGGAGGAAATGCAACAGCGACAGAGATTGCTGAAATGCCATTTTGAAATGTGCACTTTTGTGTTTGAATTGCAGTCGCACAGGTTTTCCCAAAGCTGACAGGACCCCTCTGTGTGATCTGTGCATTGCACAAACACATGGTGAGAGTGATCATTAAAAGCTTTGTAACTGGTACAAACAAGAATAGCTGGTGAGGAAGTGGAACCACATCTAAACATCATCTATGGGAAGAGCAACCAATAAATCCTGGATCCCCTGACTTACAGCATAAAGTTTTCTATGCTGCTTCTGCCCTTCCTTCCTCATTTCAGGATGCTCATCTGATAAAGAGCACATTAAATGTCACAGGGAAGAACTGGATCCCCAGCAGCTTCACAACCTTCAGCTGCTGGTCCACAGAAGTTATCCCAGCACTTGTGCAACACTTCTGTCCCGGGAGTGCTCAGTTGGCTCTCCTGAGCGTCCAGGGTAAAGAGACTTGCAGGAGTAAGAGTCAGCAAGAGGGATTGGTGCAGGAAGGAGCATTTGAGATCAGAGCAGGGTCAGAGTTCCACAAATACACATTGTGGACAACATCCTGGTACTCTGTAGAATGCAATTCCAAACCTGTGCTGTTTGAGGAGAGGGGTGTGACAGAGAGACATAGAGAAAGCCTGTGAGAATACCAATGGGTTACAGTTTTGGTTTTTGCCCTGTAATCAATGACTTCAAGGGTAAGGGTTTTGCTTACCTTTAAAGTGGTACTGGGACTCTTCTGAACAAGGGAAAAAAAGTATTCAAATTAACCAAACAAAACAGAGAAAGTATTGTCTTAGAGTACAAGATCTGTAAAAAAAAAAAAAGGGCTGAAATGGAGAAATGCTGGCTGAATCCTGAAGGAGACTGTTTGTGTGCTAAATGACATTGCTCAGGCGTGTCAGGTTACCTTTCTGGGTCTTGCAAGATCTCTCTGAATGGCTGCCATGGAAACTATCATGGCTTCAGAGGGTGCAGGCTGGGCAAGGTGTTGAGCACACCTGGAAATTCCTTCAGCAGAGATACATATCCATATGGTGTCATTTGTGCTGAACTGTTCTGCAGAGGGATGGGCTGGATGGACGCAGTGCTTTGATATGTGGAACATCTTGCTGCTGTGCACTTGGCAGGTAGTCACAAAAATGGCTTTTTTTTTTT